>WOGZ01000175.1:0-70688 GCA_009733775.1 Alectoria sarmentosa
TTTTTTTTTTTTTTTGAAAACGACTATGTCCTTTTGAACATATTCGTCACGATGTTACATAAAAAAAAATCCACTTTTTGACAAAAAACCGTTTTTTGACAAATTTATTTTCAGTTTATTTGATGCATATCAAAAATCGAGCAATACATGATCGATGAATATATATAAGGGTAAATTTTTCGATTAAACGAAATATTTCGAATTATATATACATGCATGCAATCGATCGCAAGATTTATAAATCGTTTTAAAACATTAATGTTTGACAATAATAATTGAAAAAATGCATATAAATTGCGATCGATATATTGTGATGATGATGATAATAATGATAATAACGTTAAAAGCGTTTGAGAAAATGAATATAATGATTTTAATGAAAATATTTAAAACAATTAATGAAAAATTCGGCGATAATGATCTTTTTTGATGATAACGTAGATTTCAAATTTTGAGAATATATAAATATAAACTTTTTGAATAAAGGCTCGCAAATTTAATAATTATACGTGCAATAATGACAAATTAATTTCAAATTGAATTTTAATAAATAAAAGTCTTTATGTATAACACGTCAAGATTGATATTTAAAGTTTTACAAATAAAGTTGAAATCTTAAATTTGAATTAAACGCAAATATAAATTATTTGAAAAGAAATTCATAAAATTTATAATTATAAATGCAATAACGATAAATCAATTTTAAATTAAATTTTAATAAATCGGAATTTGTCCGCATAAAACGTTAAGATTGATATTTAAGATTTTGCGAATAAATTCGATCGATCATTCATAATGTGAAAATTAATCAAACGAAAAAACTTTCATAAAAATAAGAAGAAAAAAAATTTATTCATTTTTAAATAATATTTCAAACTTTACTCATTTTAAAAGCGTAATTCGAAATTAATAAATTTATAAAACAATTCGAATTTGTTTTTATAAAGGGTTTTGATAAAATCGTCGACGATTTATTTATTAATAAGCACGTATTATAAATCGATATTATCATCAACGATTTGATCACGCATTTAATAATGTTGAATATTAATGTGTTTAATATGATCATAATGTTGAAGGTTTTTAACGAGCGTAATTGCGCTTTGATTATCGTTATAAATAATAATCATTTAAAACGTCTTATTAAAGCGGATTTGATTTAAAAGATCTTTTAATCAAATAATTTCTTTGACGATTTATGTTTAATTAATGTATTCAATTTTATAAATAAATAATGCGATCGTAAATTGTCGTTTGAATAATTAATTAATAATTTCATTTTTTAAATTAAAGACGTAATTTGAGATTGATTTGCGAATATTATAATCATTAATTTAATTAAAATTAATGTAATCGATGAGTTTTTGCAACGTGTTTTTATAAATGAAATGTTAATTAATAATCTTTTTCAAATAATGAAAAATGCGTTTAATAACGATATAATGAATTTCGATAAAATTAAAAACATATCAAAAAATTATTAAAATAATGAAAATAATTTTTGATTTAATGTCGAGCATAGCGTATATGAGAGATTTCATAATCGATTAATAAATTTGAAAAAACTTTTTAAAACTTATGTATTTTTTTTCGATAAATGTTAATCGCAAATTGATTTTCATTGAAATAAACTTTATTTTAATTTTTCACATTTTATGAATATGAAGAAAACGCTCGATATAAATTAATTATTTTAATTATAAAATTCGATTAATACGATCGCGAATTATTATTATTTTCAAATAATAATTATAAAGATCGAAATCGTTTATTTTGAATTTAACATTAAAAACATTTTTTATTCATTGAAGTTTAAATTAAAATAAATTAATAATAAAAACATCGTTCACAGAAAAAGCGATAATGATATTAATGTTTAAATTAATAAAGACGTTAAAGTCGACATTAATGAAAACAAAATCGATTTTTTTTATATACTCGATAAAGGTATTATATCAAATTTAAAAAAAAAAAATTTAAATTATAAAAAACTTTATTGAATTTGCAAACTTTATTAAAATATTTTTTTAAAACATATTTAATAAATGATTTCACATAGATTTTTTTTTCAACGTTATTATAAAGAAAAGCGATTTTGATATTTATTTATTTTAAATTTTAATCCTCGACGATAATTAAAACAAAAATCATTTCATAAAATATAAATTTAATTATTAAAATGAAAGTTTTATTAAAATTTAAGTTTTCTCATTATTCGAAATTACGAATTATTTAATAAATTTTAAAACGAATAATTTCATCGCGAGTTTCGCATTTAATAATATAAATTCATTTATTTTGAAAAGCAATACGTTCTTTAAATAAATTAATAAGTTTTTAAATCTCATTTTTTAATGAAGAATCATTTCTTTCGGTTATATTATTCTTTTATTATTTTCGATATGAGTTATTAACAATAACTTTTTTATAAATCTTTAATTCATATAATTTTATTGCGTTAATAATTTAAACAATCATCATATAAAATTAAATGAGATTTAACGAAAAATCGCGAAATATAAAATAAAAATGATTTGAATAAAGCGACACATTATTTGATTCGTCGTTTTGAAAAGTGAAAATTAATAACAATAACGAATTGAGAATTAATGCGTTATTTTCAAAAAAAATTGACAATTTTATAATTGCAAAAAACTCAATTATTGAGAATTTAAATTTAAATAATTAAATAAATTCATTAACGTTTATTTCATTCATAAATAATTAATTTTCAACGACGAAAAACGTTATAAACGCCGAATCATTTTTTTTCATAATTGAATTACTTGATAATTATGAATCAAATAAAGAATTATTCTTTTTTAAATTTCAAACGATTTTGAAAGATCGAATAATGTTGTTATTTAACAACAACATGTGATAAATATGATCGTTTTCGTAATTAATAAAGATTTTTTTAATAACGCGTTTTAAATCTTTTTTTTAATTAATAACGAGCTTACGTAAGATAATAAAGTTTAAAATTTTAATACGACGTATATAATTCAAGCGAGATTTATAATTCGTGTGAATTTAATATAAAATGAATTTGCGCGATTATATAAGATTTCGATTATAAAGATAATTAACGATCAATATAAGTTTTAATCAATACTTTTAATCAAAATTAATGTCTTTAATAATAATGCTGATAATGTTGAAAAACGTTTAATTAAATCGTTTAACGATTTCATTTTGTTCGAGATTTTTAAAATGAATAAATTTTCATATAATTTTATAATTAACACGATGAATATTAAAATCAAAGTTTTCGTATTTATTATCATAATTAATTCGAAAGCGTTTGATAATAACATTTTTATATTGATTTTTAATTTGATAACGCTTGAAAATAAAAATAAATTCGCTTTTATATTCGATAATTTTAATCTTAAAACGTTTATCTTAATCGTTAATAAAAATAATAAAATATTTATCGTTAAAACGATCGCGGGAAATGATAAAATCGCAAATATTATTATAAATTAAATTTAAAAATCTTTTTTTAAAGCGAATGTGAGATTTATATAACATTTTTTATATCTTTTTGATTGCGTAAAGAGTATAAAACTTTTTGATAATGATAATTTTAAATAAATCGATATTTTTGAATAATTTGATCAATTTATAAACGTTTTGATATCTCAAATGATTTATATGAATATATCACAAATTGAAAATTTAATTATTGATTTTACGCGATGTAACATCGAGATTTGAATTCGAAAAGAAAAAATCGAAATAAGTTAACGAAAGGATAACGTTATTCATCGAATTGAAATGTTTTCTATGTTTAAAAATAATATGAAGCATAACGAATTTAACATCATTTTATTTAAATATAAATATAAACATTAATGATTATTTGAAAATAATCAGAATTTAATTAAACTTTTATAAACGTAAATAATAAAAATTATTATTTTATAATCAAACAATAATATTACGATTATTAAATTCGATATCGTTTTTGTTGAGGAAAGCTTAGCTTGGCAGGAAGCTTAGCTTGATAAAAAGGTTGGCATTGATACAAAACAGATCTTCCTTTCGATAGCTTTCCTCAACAATCATCATCACACACTCAATGAAATGACTTGTTTTTCTGTCTTCTTTTGTCCTTTTGTTTCCGCATATGAGGAAGGCCGTTCCGTGATATAGGAACCCCATTCCTATCGGAAACCTTCCCAGTTTTACACAAATTTCATTTAAATATTATTACGCATCAATTGTTTTTAAGAGATTAAATTCAAAAATAAATTTGAAATAAAAAAAACATTTATGAAGATAAGCTCTTTTCTTTAATCATCGATAGTAATATTAATGTATATTTTATCGATATTAATAAGAATATGAACGTTCTCAATATTTTTAATAAAATTAATATCATTTAATTTAAGATCGAGAGCGCGATATTGCACAAAATAATTTTTATTGAACGTGAAATGTTGAGAATAAACATAATTCATCGTTTATCGCGAAAATAATAAATTATTTGTTTTAATCGTGAAGACAATCATGATTTTTTTTTAATTATTAAAAGATTTCGTAAAATTTCGATTTCTGCGGCGACGTTTTTTGTTATTAAGTTTATCATTTCTTCGATTATTATTCTTTTTGTTTTTAAATTTGTCATTATCGTCATTATTATCATTGTTATCGTTATTTTTTCTATCGTTATCGTCGTCAAAATTATCATTGAAATTGTTTTAACGACTTTTATCAAAGAATTGATCGCATTTCGTTTTGATATGATAATGCTTTTTATAATGAATGCAATATTTAACGAATTTTTAAATGATTTTGTTATTAAAATTAAATATAACGTTTTTTTGAAATTTAATAATGATGATATATCTTAAAATTGAAATAATAAAGCGAAAAAAACGTTGAGCGACGAACGTAAAAATTGTCGAAATTCGGGTCACGTGATAGGTCACGTGACACGGGCGCATGCGCCCGTAGCATAGGTCGCACTTTCCTCCGTAGCACTCTTAGACTAATACAACTAAGTGTCCTACATCATATTTCCACAAAAATAAATTCTTGACGTTTAAAAAAAAAATTAGTCATAATTTGAATAAATCGAATGATAATGTATTTTAATAAATAAATTGTTTCGATATTAATATTATTTATGAATTTATGATTTTGAATATAATGAGTGAAATAAACGTTCAAGGTTATTCGTTTTATTTAAATTCGTGTGAAAAAGAAAAATGAAAAAATTGATTTTTAATCTCAATTTAAATGATAAATTGATAATATTATTATAAATGTTTTTAAAATAAGCGATAAAATCAATTGTATCTTTATATTAATTAAAATTCAATTTAAATAATTGACGATATAAGTCATTGAATGTATTAAAACCTTTAAATTTATTATTTTTATAAATGATATTTTATAAAATATGCGTATTGATCTCGTCTTTATGATTCACAAACAAATTGTTTTTAAAACGATTTTTAATGATGTTGATGTAAAATTTATGTCTTAAATCTTATTTGACTCGTTTTTTTTCGACGATATCGATTATTATCGTAAATTCGTTAAATGAAATGTTTTCAATTGAATAAATATAACGAAAACCTCACTTTGTTTCACTTTAATAAACTTGATAAAACGTTATGACGTAAAAAATTATCACATCTTTCGAAATCATATTTGAAAATCTTCGAATCCTTTAAACTTCTTAATATGAAACGAAAGATCGTTATTAAATTTCACGTCAACGATTTTTTCGAATATAATGATTTCGATGTGTTATTAAAAATATAAAGAATTTAAATGTTAATAAGAAAATTGAATTCAATAAATTAAACGATAATTTTAAAAAAATTCTCGTTATTAATTGATTTGAAAAAAAACTCGCGGATAAAATTATCGAAAATTATAATGTTATTAAATAAATAAATAAATACGTAATCGCGCCTTTTGCTTTTCGAACGCGTTTTGAATTAATGATAAACTTTATTTAATGTTTAATTATAGAAAGGGAAATCGCCTTCGAAAATGCGTTTTATTAATTAAATTTTTTTGAATTGAATTCGAAATTTCTTTTAAAAAATGTTTAAAAGTATAATAAACGTGAAAAAGCGAAAACGTTTAAACTTATTTTAACTTATAAAAGAAAAAGAAAAAAAAATGTTTAAGACGTTTGGATTTATTTCGACGAAAAATGTGATTAATGAATGTAATTGAATCTTTTGATGTTTAAAAATCAAAATTTAAAAAAATATTTAAGAATTTTTTATGCTTTTTTTCAATCACAGTTGATATGAAAATCGTTAATATGATAACGATCGTTAATATAACAAAAGTTATATTTTATAATGAGATGCTCGTTGTCATAAACGATTCATTATCAATATTAATTTTGATTTGATGTTTCGTCAAAAGTAATTTGATAATTGATGTTATAATAATAATCGTGAAATAGAATTTGTAACGTATTTACGATCTTTTTTTATTTGTCACAAATTTTATAAATAGCGAAATGACATTATTTAATAACGTTTAATCGATTGATGAAAATAATACGCGTTTGATCAGATTCAATCTCAATTTTTTTATTTTTTAAATAAAAAATTATGATGATTTATAAAGTTAAACGGTTTTTTAAAAGTTATTCGATTATTACGTTATGAATATAACTCATTATTCAAAGATTGAAATTAATAAATAATTAATCGTAATTTTTTATGAGTAAATTGTTTTTATAGCAATTATAATTAACGTCTCACGATTTATTATTTGCGATTATTATATAAATAGATAATTGAATTGAATTAAATATTATTCGGAGCACGATTTATTAATAAAAATGATCACGTATAATGAATAAGTTTAAGTTGTTGCGCAATTATCGCAAAGTGAATAATTGCTTTATCGTTTAAATTTTGATATTGTGATTCAACTTTTAGGGAATTTTTCTTATACGCTTGATTGATAAATTAATTGATTTATAAAATAAATAATATTAAACGAATGCTCGTGATTTCGGATTTATAATCTATTATAAGTAGGTGAAACATTTGATTGATTGAATAATTGCAACAGAGCATCTTAGATACAAAATGTGTCAAGTCTCGATAAACCTTCCTTGCCTCGATAAACCTTTCATGTTTGATAGCTGACACATTTCAACAATTTCTCGATACGATTTAAACCTTAATATCTTTCATTAAAGCGCAATCAAACACATTTTTCGATATTTTAATTATACGAAAAATTGATAATTTGTGTTTCAAAGCGATCTTAAATCTTTTATAAATTATATCGACGTTAATTAAATAAACGATTAAGATATTCGACGTTTCATTTTTAAATACGTTTTTGATATAAATAATGCGATAATCAATTAATTTTTTAAACGATAATTTATAATAACGTTTTCAATACATGAAATCGAATATATTAATCAAATTCAAATTATCAAAGAAATGATTTAATTACGCGAATTTTTTAATCAATTCAATTTAAGCGTTAAATGTTTTTAAATAATAATGATTTACTGCGATAATCAAAGCGTTATAACGTTAATCAAAAACTTTTAATTTTATATTCATATTAAATATATTAACATTTAACATCATTATGTACGAGAACAAATCATCGTCGGAAATATCGTTTTAAAATATGTTTTTATCGATTAACAAATAATTAACGACTTTATTAAAGCTCTCTTTAAAGATAAATTCGAGAAATTTCGTCAATTAATCGAATTGAAACATCGTTTATTAATTATCTCTCGCGTTAGTTTTAAGAAAATCGTTATTATATTTTTAAAAGAGTAGTCATTATTCAATTTCAAGAAAATAATCATTATTAACTTCAAAAAAGCGTTTATCATTCGCGAAGTCAATTTAATATCATTATTTAACGTTTATATTAATTTCAAAAAAGCGATTTCATTAATTTCCACATTTCGAGTGATCGATCGAATTTATTCGCAAAACCTTAAATATTAATCTTAACGTTTAATGCGAACAAATTTCGATTTATCAAAATTTAATTTGAAATTAATTTTTCGTTATTGCGCTTATAATTATAAACTTTGCGAACTTCTTTTCGAAAATCTTATATTTATATGCGATTCAAATTTGAAAATTATGTCGTCATTAAAAAAATCGTTATCGCCAAATTTGCCCAATTATTCACGAGAATTTTTCAACGACATAATTTTCAAATGCATTCAGATGCTTTTAAACGTTATTATAATTATCATGTTTATGCTTTTAAACTTTATGCTTTTAAACATCATTATCGTCATCATTATCATCATCATTATCGCAATATATCGATCGCAACCTGTATGCACTTTATCAGTCATTATTGTTAAACATTAATATTTTAAAACGGCCCTTATAGGCCTTGCGACCGATCGCATACATGCATATGCAATTCGAAATATTTCTTTTAATCGAAACATTACCCCCACATATATTTTTCGATCATGTGTCGATCGATTTTTGGTGTGCATTAAATGAACTGAAAATAAATTTGTCAAAAAACGGTTTTTCGTCAAAAAGTGGATTTTTTTTTATATAACATCGTGACGGATATGTTTAAAAGGACATAATCGTTTTCAAAATTCGATTTTTCTTCGGATTTTTATTGTTTTTATCCGATTTTGAACATCGCGAGTTTCGAATCTCGTATTTGAATTTTGGGAGGTTTAGGGAATATAGAAGATGATAAAAAAAATATGAAATGTTTTCACGCTTATAATTCGACGTTACGATTCACTTTTATTACCCGACATTAATTTTCACTTTTATAATCCGAAATTCAGATTTAAAAAGATGCGAGCGAAGGGGAATGTTGAAATTCCGAGTCACGTGACGCTAAGACTTAACGTCACGTGCATTATTAATACGCTCATACATAAATCGCTCTTTCTTTCATAGCACTCTTAAAGCAATACAACTAAGTGTTCTACTTCATATTTTGACAGATTTTGAATAATATATTAACAAAAATGAAATTTTAACATTTGAAATAATTGAAAAAACGTATAATATACGTTTTTTATTTTAAACGAATATTATTATTATAATGATCTCTTTTGACGACTATATTTAAATAAAAAACGCATAATTTTAAATTTAATATGTAAAATTTAACGTTTAAAGCATCTTTGATTCGTTTAATAACGATTTTATTATGATTTATAATTAAAACATTATCGATATAAAACGTTATAATGATTTTTTTTTTAAGATTTATAAACACATTATCATTTAATTCGATAAAATTAAAATCGAATTTCTTTATATAAATCGAAAAATATTAATATCAAATTTTAAAAGATTATTTTAAATTATAAAAAATCTTATTCAATTTGCAAACTTTGATATTATCTTTATTAAAATCTTTAAATTATTATATATAAATGTTTTCTTGAATATTATTATAAAAAAAACCGATTTTAACGTTCATTTATTTCACGTTTTAATTTATAATCGTCACAAACGCAAAAATCGTTTTATAATTCATAAATTTTATCATCGACGCGAAAGTGTTATAATAATCATAATTCTTTTATTATTCGAATTTTTAAACAATTCAACGTGTTTTATATTAAATTTTTTTTTTTTAAGATTTCATTTTATAATATAAATTCAACGATTTTTAAAAATACGAGTCCTTAAAGATGTTTAAATAAAATATCAAATGTTGTTATTTATGAAAGACTTATATTTATCTCGCATATTAATCTTTTAATTTATATGAATTAAATCGTTGAAATTCATTTATTTATAAATTATAAATTCGAAAATGTTAAATTTATTAATATAATTCGCAAGAAGAAGAAAAACAACGAAAATTCTTATTAAAAAATTAAATGATAAATCACGAAAATTCGAAATAATGAGATTTTTATGATCATTAAATATTTTTTGAATAATCTTATATTCGAGATGTTTTCGCATAATTTTCATTTTAATAAATTTCGAAAACATCAACGAAGAAAAAATAATGATAAATTTAACGATTAATATAATAAATTTAATAAATGTTATAAACATACGCATTATAATAATAACAAAATGAAATCTTTAAAAACGATTAACGATTAATAATGAAATATTCATTAACAATAATCGATTTAACGATTTAATTAAAATCACAAATTCAACGTTTAATAATATAATAATACGTTATTTATTTAATGCTTTTTTTATAATGAATGTTGATATAAAAAAACGTTATCGTTTATTTGAAAATTTATAAATCTTAATTTTCTTTTCAAAATTCACGAAATGTGAACATTTTTTAACGAAATGCATATCGTTGACGCGAATAATTTTCTTTTTAATTAAATTATAAAAACGAAAAATGAATTCGTTTCAATAATTTAAAAGAATATATTTTTCGTTTTTATTCATAATTTTTTTCTAAATACATTTTAAAGTGTAAACGATAAAATTAATGATACGCAAATAAAAAAGAATAAATTTACGATAATAAAAGGTTTCGAAAAATGTAACCATGATTTTAATATTAAAAAAACGCATCGTCAAATAATTGATTATAATCATTATTTCAAATCAAAAAAATTTGTTGAAATTGAAATTTAACAAAATTGAATGCATTTTATTTATTAAAATTTAATTAAATCGTTCGACGATTTTATTCATTTCGAGATTATTTGCGATAATGAATTTTTGCTTAATGTTCGTTTAAACGAAATATTTAAAAAAAGTTTTATTAATATATTCGTTTTCATTATTAAAACGAATACGATAAATTCGATAATCGCGAAATTTTAAATAAATTTTAAAACGTAAAAATATGACGAAGATTTCATTTTTATAATAAATATAATAAATTTCAAAATAATAAATGAAATCGTCTTTAAACGTTATAAAGTATTTATAATTATTAAAATTAATAAAAATCAAAGATTTAATAAGATCATTATAAACAAATTTGCTCGATAAAATATTAAACGTTATAAAATTATTATAAAAAATAATTTTTCAATAATTCATTATATAACATTCATAAATGTATTCTTCGATAATATTTTTGAAAAAATTCATATTTATAAGAATATCAAAAAGTTTATTAAGGTTTTATTAATCTAAATAATTTATATAAATATATTATAACTGATAAATCGAATTTAAAAAAACATTATAAACGATCAAAGTATTATTGTTTTTTCAAAGGTTTAAAAAAAAATCGCAATTTCGCGTATTGATTAATGTGATATTATCTTAAATTAAAATATAATCTTTTTTATAAAAGATAACTTTAATATCGACATTTAAAAACCTTTTAATCGATAAAAATTGACGCTTATATCGGGCATACGCAAAATATTAAAAAATATTAAAATAACGCGTTTATCATTAACATTATAATTAAGATTAATGATATCGTAAACAAAAGATTGAATTTTAACGTTTTTAATATCTTTAATAAATCGAAATTAAATCTTAATATAAATAATGAATATCGAACGATTAATAAAGAAATAACGAATGTAATCAAAATTTATTATAATTCGAATATCGAAATTCATAAATTTAACGAATAATAAACTTTTGTTTAAATCGAAATTCGTTATTAAATTATTAAATTTTTTATTTTCGTTTAAATTTATTTAATTAATTGCATTCAAAATGTTAAAATCATTTAAAATAAAATTCAAATAATTTTGATTATTTAATTCATTCAAAAATGTTATATAAATATAATTTTTTTTTTTTTTTGAAATATACGTTATATTAATATTAAGATAATCATTTTTCTTTAAAGCAAAGACGTTAAATAACGTTTTTTTAATGCGTTTACGTTTAACATTTGAAATATTAATATTTAAATAAATAATATCGATTTGCGTTTTTTTCTTCTTTTCTTATTTATTTATAAACTTTTCAAATTTTAAATAAAAGAATTTGATTTAATATTTAACAAAAAAATATTTAAATTTGCGATTAACGATTTTATAAAAAACATAAATTTCGCGATTAATAAAATCAAAGTCGTCGAAATCGTTTTTAATGAATTATTTATTTTTGTTATTGCGATAAACGAATATAATAATATCATTCTTTTTAATTACGAGCATATAACGTTTTTCATTTATAACGTCATAAATAATCAAATCAATTTTAATTGTTTTCGAATTATAAAATATATGAATTTGAATATAAATTATTATAAAAACATTATAAGTTTCGTCGAATTTTATAAAAAAAAATTAAATGAAATAAAGCTTTGATAATAATAATGAATTATTTAAATTAACGATTTCAACGTTTATTTTACGAAAATCCTTTTTATATTAATAAACGTTTTTTTCGAAATTGATATTAATATTATGCAATTAACGCATAAATTCGATATAAAATTCAAAATTCATAAATTTATAATAAATATCGATGACGTTTAACATAATTTAAAATTTTTCGTTATGTTTTTTAATGAATTAACGATTAACATAATTAAAACGTTAACGAATAATCACGTAAATTTCAAATTTAATAATATTAATAAAGGGTTGAAAATTATTTAATATTAATTAATCATTGATATTTTCGCTTTATTTGATATATTCGATAATAAATTTTAAAATGATAATGAAAATTAAAAGAAAATTATTTTTATTATTTATAAAAACATTTTTAATGATATTTTAAGCGTTAAATTCAATTATTAATATCGAAAAAGATAAATAAAAATATATAAAAAATTGATAATGATAATAAAAATAATAAAAACGAAGTTTTTATTACGATTAAAAACGAATCGAGAATATTAATTTAAAGATTATTATTTTAAAAAAATGTCGAAATTTACGAATTTGATAACGATTTAAAAAACGATTTGAACATTTCAAAAAAAGTTAATAAACGAGATCGTTTATCTTTAACGCGTAAATTAAAGATTTCGATATCATTTGAAACGTTAAATGATTTTTCATTAATTTCAAAATCATTATCATATAATGATAATATAAAAAAATGAAATAAATATTTTGTTAATCTTCATTAAAATCGTTTAAGTTTTTATTAATATTAATTAATTATTATCGTTATATTTTAAGATTTTATAATAATAATGAAAAGTGTTTATACGAAAATTAATAATAAATTTAAATAATAATATTATAATGAAATAATGTTAATAATATAAAAGATTTGATTTTGAATTTAATAATAAAGATTAAATTTGATTAAGATTATATTGAATATAATTATAAGCGTGTAAATTTTTTTAAAAGATTCGCATCCTTTTTATGTTATTTAATTAAAAATTCGAATTTAAAATATTCGCTTCGACGATCATCATTATGAAATTAAAATTAATTAAATTTTATAATTATAATAATAAAATGTTATTAATAGCGAATAAAAAATTCGATAATAAAATTTCAATCTTTTTCTTTAAAGAGTTTTTGAAATCAAAATATTAATTTTAACACATAAAGTTTATTATTTTTGATTTTAAATAAGTTTTTAAACGTTTAAATAATAATGAAATAATTTTAAATTGTTTTAAACGATAATCAAATTAATAATAATATTAACATTTAATCATTTAATTTATGTTATTGATTCGATATATCGTTAAAGATATAAATCATTAATTTAATGAAATGTTATGAAAACAAAGACGCATTTTTTTTATTTAATGTATTTCACGTAAAGAAATTGATAATGTTATAAAGGTTTTATTATAATTCGATCGCACGATTATAAATTATATGCGATTTCGATTAAAAGCGAATAATTTCGATTCGTCGAGGGTTAAAAGATTTTCAATCTTCGAATTTCAAATTATAATCATTCAAGTTTAAAGATCATTTTATAAATAAAAATTATTCATTTCAAAGAAATTAATTAAATAAAGATCTTTATAATTAATTGTCTCATTGCGATAACATGAAATGTTTAAAAACAATTGTAATCATAATAATAAATAAATAAATTATGCTTATAACGATCGCCGGACAAGTTCGAATTTATAACCTATAAAAATATGATGTAAAACACTTAATTGTATTAGACTAAGAGTGCTATGAAGGAAAGTGCGATCTAAGTTACGGGCGCATGCGCCCGTCACGTGACCTGAATTTCGACAAAAAGCACATTAATGAATTCATTTAAATTAATTAATAATCGTTATAAATGTGAGTTGCGTCGAAGGTTTATTCTCGAAATTTTAACGTTCGTAATTTTATTCGTTTAATTAACTTATATCTATTTAGTCATAAAAAGGATGTATATATATCAAAAAGTGATATACATTTATCGAAAAGTGATGTATATCTATTACCACCCTTAATCAATAACGAATTTACGTAATATGATATACTCTGAAATTTTAATGCGTCGTATATGATTTAAACGAGGTTTGCAATTCGTGTGAATTTGATAAAAAATGAATTTGCGAAAACGCATAAAGCTTCGATTATAAAGATAATTAACGATCAATATAAATTTCAATTAATATTTTTAATCATAATTAATGTTTTTAATGATAATGTTAACAATATTAAAAAGCGTTTAATCAAATCGTTTAATGATCTTATTTTGTTCGAAATTTTCAAAATGAATAAATTTTCACGTGATATCATAATCGACACGATAAATGTTAAAATTAAAATCTTTATATTCGTCGTTATAATCAATTCGAAAACGTTTAATAATGATATTTTTATATTAATTTTTAATTTGATAACGCTTAAAAGCAGAAAAGATTTCGTTTTTATATTCGATAATTTTAATTTTAAAGCGTTTATTTTAATCGTCAATAAAGATAATAAAATATTTATCGTTAAAACGATTTCGAGAAATGATAAATCGCAAATATCGTTATGAATTAAGTTTAAAGGTTTTTTCTTGAAGCGAATATGGGATTTATGCGACGTCTTTTACGTTTTTTGATTATATATAAAATATAAAATTTCTTATTAACGATCGCTTTAACGAAATCGATGCCTTTAAATAATTTGATTAATTTTCGAACGTTTTGATGTTTTAAATGATTTATGCAAGCATATTACAAATCGAGGATTTAATTATTTATTTTGCGCGACACAACTTCAAGATTTAAATTCGAAAAAAAATCGAAATAAATTAACAAAGAAATAATGTTATTTATAAAATTGAAATATTTTTTATATTTTAAGATGATATGAAATATAGCGAGTTTGATGTTATGCTATTTAAACATAAATATAAACATTAATAATTATTTAAAAGCAATTAAAGTTTAATTAAATATTCATAAACGTAAATAATAAAGATTATTATTTTGTAATCAAACAATAATATCACGATTATCAAATTCGATATCGTTTTATATAAATTTATTTGAATGTTGTTGCGTATTAACTATTTTTAAGAGATTAAATTCAAAGATAGATTTAAAATATGAAGAACGTTCGTAAAAATAAGTTTTTTGCTTTAATCATCGATAATGATGTTAATGCGTATTTTATCGATGTTAATGAAAATACGAGCGTTGCTAATATTTTTAATAAAATAAATATTATTTAATTTGAAATCGAGAGCGCGATATTATACGAAGCAATTTTTATTGAACGTGAAATGTTGAGAGCAAACACAATTTATCGTTTATCGCGAAAATAATAAATTATTTATTTCAATCGTGAAGACAATTATGAATTTTTTTGATTGTTAAATGATTCGATAAAGTTTCGATTTTTATGACGACGTTTTTTATTATTGAAAGCATTTTTTCGATCATTATCTTTTTTGTCTTTAAATTTATCGTTATTGTTATTATTATCATTGTTTCTTTTACCGTCATCGTCGTCAAAATTGTTATTGAAATTATTTTAACGACTCTTATCAAAGAGTTGATCGCATTCCCCTTTAATAACGTTTTTTATAATGAATATAATATTTAATAAACTTTCAAATGATTTTATTGTTAAAATCAAATATAACGCTTTTTTAAAATTCAATAATGATAATATGTTTTAGAATTGAAATAATAAGGCGAGAGAAACGTTGAGCGATGAACGTAAAAATAAATTTTTAACGCTTAAAAAAAAGTTTGATCACAATTTAAATGAATCGAATAATAATATATTTTAATAAATAAACTATTTCGATATTAATATCATTAATAATTTCATAATTTTAAATATAATAAATAAAATAAGCGTTATTCGTTTTATTCAAATTCGTATAAAAAAATGAGAAAGTTGATTTTCAATTTCAATTTAAACGATAAATTTATAATATCATTATAAATACTTTTAAGGCGAGCGGCAAAGTTAATTGCATTTTTATATTAATTAAAATTTAATTTAAATAATTAACGATATAAATTATTGAATATATCGAAACTTTTAAATTTATTGTTTTTATAAATGATATTTCATAAAATGTGCGCGTTAATTTCGTCTTTATAATTTATAAATAAGTTATTTTCAAAACGATTTTTGATGATGTTAATATAAAGTTTATATTTCAAATCTTATTTAATTCGTTTTTTCGCGATAATATCGATCATTATCGTGAGCTCGTTAAATGAAATGTTTTTAAAAATAATAAATATGACGAAAATCTCATTTTGTTTCACTTTAATGAGTTTAATAAAATGTTATAACGTAAAAAATTATCGTCTTTTTCGAGATCATGTTTAAAGGTTCTCAAATCTTTTAAATTTTTTGATATAAAACGAAAAATAGTTATTAAATTTCACGTTGACGATTTCTTTAAATATGATAATAATTTCGATATATTATTAAGAGTATAAAAGGTTTAAATCTTGATAAAGAGATTGAATTCAATAAATCAAATGATAATTTCAAAGAGATTCTCGTTGTTAATTGATTCGAGAAAAGATTCGCGAATAAAATCATTGAGAATTGTAATGTTATTAAACAAATAAATAAATATATAATCGCGCCCTTTGCTTTTCGAGCGCGTTTTAAATTAACGATAAGTTTTGTTTAATGTTTGATTATAAAAAGGAAAATCGTATATAAAAATGCGTTTTATTGATTTGTTCAAATTAGCCGACAAAATCTGTTGAAAATCTGTTGACGACTTGTCGAAAATCATCAATATTTAATTTTTTAAACATCTTATTAAATACGTGATTCATACAATTTTCGATTAATTATGTATTCGAAAATAGAGTTTACGCTAACGGATGCTAACTTTAAAATTCGCTAAACGTATATTTAAATAAATATCAACGTTTTGAAACCTTTGAATGAAGATTTTAAAAAATGATAATGAATGATCTCTAAAAGTAATATATTATAAGATCACGTAACTTTAAAAAAAATTCAAAAATGTATAAATATTTACAAAATTTACGAAACAATGTTAAATATTTGTTGAAAGTTGTTTGAAAATCATTAATAAATGTTCAAAAAACTGCTAATAAGTTTTCAACAGATTTTCAACAAATTTTCAACAAATGTCGAATAGATGGCGAATAGGTTTTTCAAAAATGAATTAATCGAGAACTTATTTGTTGTAACTGGTTAATGAGAACGAAATATATATATTAAGTTTTTAAAAATAGATTGTGACTAGTCTTAGAAGGGAAATAATTTATATTCAATTTTGAATTCAGATATCGTCTTAAAACTAGGGGGTTCCCTTAAGATAACTGTTGAAATGTGTTAGTTATCAAACATGGAAGGTTTGCCGAGACAAGGAAGGTTTGTCGAGGCTTGACACATTTTGTATTTAGATGCTTTGTTGCAGATTATTCAATCAATTAAGTGTTTCATTTATTTTTAATAGATTATGAGTTCGGAATCGCGGGTATTCGTTTAGTATTATTTATCTTATAAATTAATTGATTTATTAATCAAGCGTATAAGAAAAGTTCCCTGAAAGTTAAGTCGTAATGTCAAAATCTAAATAACAAAATAATCATTCACTTTGCGACAATTGCGTAACAACCTAAACCTATTATACGTGATCATTTTTGTTGATAAATCGTGTTTTAAATAATATTTAATTCAATTCAATTGTTTATTTATGTGATAATCGTAAATGATAAATCGTGAAGCGCTGATTGCAATTGTTATGAGAGCAATCTACTTTTAAAGAATTGCGATCAATCATTTATCAATTTCAATTTCTGAGCGATAAATCATATTTAAAACGCAATGATCGAATAATTTCCTAAGAAATCGTTTGATTTTATAAATTTACATTCAATCTTTTATTTAAAGAATAAAGGGGTTGATATTGAGTTTAATCAAATGCGCGCTTTTCAACGGTTAAGCATTATTAAACAATGTTATTTCATTGTTTATGAAACTTATGGCAAAATGAAAAAGGGATCGCAAATACGTTGTAAACTTTACTCTTATGACCGTTATCATGACATCAATTGTCAAATTATTTTTGACGAAACATCAGGCCAGAGTTAATAGTGATAACGGGTCGCTCATAACAACGAGCATCTCGTTACAAAACACGACTTTTACTATGTCAACAGTCATTGTTATATCAACGATCTCAATGTCAATTGTGATTGGAAAAGGGCATAAAAGATTTTTGAATATCCTTTTTGATTCTGATTCCCAAGCATTAGAAGATTTAATCATATTCATCAATCACATTTCTCATTGAGACAAATTCAAACGTTTTAAACATTCTCTTTTTTTTTTTATAAATCAAAATAAACTTAAACGTCTTCGCATTTTCACGTCTTTTATATTTTTAAACATTTTTTAAAAAGAATTTCGAGCTCAATTCAAAAGAGTTTAATCAATAAAACGCATTTTCGAACGCGATTTTCCTTTTTATAATCAGGCATTAAATAAAATTTATTATTAATTTAAAACGCGCTCGAAAAGCAAAGAACGCGATTACGTATTTGTTTATTTGTTTAATAACATTATAATTCTCGATAATTCTATTCGCGAGTTTTCTCTCGAATCAATTAATAGCGAAAATCTTTTTAAGATTATTATTCAATTTATTGAGTTCAATCTTCTCATCAACATTTAAACTTTTTATGTTTTTAATAACATATCAAAGTTATTATCAAAATGTTCGAAGAAATCGTCGACGTGAAATTCAATGGCGATTTTTCGTTTCACATCAAAAAGTTTGAAAAACTCGAAGGTTTTCAAATATGATCTCGAGAGATGTAATAATTTTTTACGTTATAACGTTTTATTAAATTTATTAGAATAAAACAAAATGAGGTTTTTGTTATATTTGTCATTTTTAAAGATATTTCATTTAATGAATTTATAATAATGATTGATATCGTCGAAAAGAAGCGAGTTAAGTGAGACTTGAAACATAAACTTTATATTAACATTATCAAAAATCATTTTGAAAACAACTTGTTTGTGAATCATAAAGACGAGATCAATGCGTATATTTTATGAAATGTCATTTATAAAAATAATAAGTTTAAAGATTTCGATACGCTTAATAATTTGTATCGTTAATTATTCAAATTGAATTTTGATTAATACAAAAATGCAATTGATTTTGTCGCTCGTTTTAAGAACATTTATAATAATATTATCAATTTATCGTTTAAATTGAGATTGAAAATCAATTTTCTCATTTTTTTTTTTTATATGAACTTAAATAAAGCGAATAACGTTTATTTTATTTATTATATTCAAAATTATAAATTTATAAATGATGTTAATATCGAGGCAGTTTATTTATTAAAATACGTTATCATTTGATTTATTCAAATAATGATTAATTTCTTTTTTAAGCGTTAAGAGTTTATTTTTATATTCGTTATTCAACGTCTTTTTCGTTTTATCGTTTTAATTTCAAAATATGTTATTATTGTTAAATCTCAAAAGGGCGTTATGCTTGGTTTTAATAACAAAATTATTTAAAAGTTCGTTAAATATTACATTCATTGCAAAAAGCATTATCATATTAAAACGAAGTGTGATTAATTTTTTGATAAGAGTCGTCAAAATAATTTTAATGATAATTTTGATAATGGTGACGATAGGAGAAATGATGATAACAATAATAATAATAGCGATGGCGATAAGTTTAAAGATAAAAAGGATAATGATCGAAAGAATATTTTTAACAATAAAAAACGTCGTTATAGAAATCGTAATTTTATCGAATCTTTTGATAGTTAAAGGAAAATCATGATTATTTTCACGATTAAAATAAATAATTTATTATCTTCGCATTAAGCGATGAATTATGTTTATTTTCAACATTTCACATTTAATAAAAATTGTTTCGTGCAATATCGCGCTCTCAATTTTAAATTGAACGATGTTTATTTCATTAAAAATATTAAGAACGCTCGTATTCTTATTGATATCGATAAAATACGCATTAATATCGTTATCGATGATCAAAAAAAGAAATTTATTTTTATAAATGTTCTTTTTATTTTAGGTTTATTTTTAAACTTAATTTTTTAAGAACAATTAATGCGCAATAATATTCATATGAAGTTTGTATAAAACAATATCGAATTTGATAATTATGATATTATTGCTTAATTGCAAAGCAATAATCTTTATTATTTACGTTTATAAAAGTTTAATTATCAAATTCTTATTTCTTTCAAATAGTCGTTAATGTTCGTATTTATATTTAAATAATATAACATTAAATTCGTTATGTTTTATATTATTTCTAAATATAAAGAGCATTTCAATTCGATGAATAACGTTATCTCTTTATTAATTTATTTCGATTTTTTTTTTTTAAATTCAGATCTCGATGCTGCATCGCGTAAAATTAACGATTAAATTTTCAATTTATGATATGCTCGCATGGGTTATTTAGAACATTAAAACGTTTATAAATTAATTAAATTATTCAAAGACATCGATTTATTCAAAGCTGTCGTCAATAAAAAGTTTTATATTTTTTACGCAATTCAAAAAACGCAAAGAGCGTCGTATAAATTTCATATTCGTTTTAAAAAAAGGTTTTTAAATTTAATTTATAACGATGTTTACGATTTTATCACTCTTCGAAATCGTTTTAATAATAAATATTTTATTATTTTCATTGACGATTAAAATAAACGCTTTAAGATTGAAATTATTAAATATAAAAGCGAAATCTTTTTTGTTTTTAAGCGTTATCAAATTAAAAATCAATATAAAAATATTATTATTAAACGTTTTCGAATTGATTATGATAATGAATATAAAGATTTTGATTTTAATATTCATCGTATTAATCATAATATCACGTGAAAATTTATTTATTTTAAGAATTCCGAATAAAATGAGATTATCGAATGATTTGATTAAACGCTTTTCAGCATTATTAATATTATTATTAAAAACATTAATTTTGATTGAAAATATTGATTAAAACTTATATTGATCGTTAATTATTTTCATAATCGAAGTTTTGTATAATCACGCAAATTCATTTCGTATCAAACTCACACGAATTTCAAATCTTATTTGAATCACATACGTCGTATTGAGACTTCAAGTTTTATTATTTTGCGTAAGCTCATTATTGATTAAAAGAAAAATTAAAAACGCGTTATTAAGAAAGTCTTTATTGATTATAAAGATGATTATATTTATCATATATTATTATCAGATAATAACATTATTTAATCTTTTAAAATCGTTTAAGATTTGAAAAAGAATGGTTTTTTATTTGATTTATAATTATTAATTGATTCAATTGTAAAAGAGAATGATTCGATATTTATAACGTCTTTCGTCGTTAAAAATTGATTATTTGTGAACGAAATGAACATTGATGAGTTTATTTAATCGTTTAGATTTAAGCTTTTTATAATTGAGCTCTCAGATTTCTTTAAAATTAACGTATCAATTATTAATTCGTCGTCGTTATCAATTTTCACTTTTTAAGACGATATATCAAATAATGCATCGTCGCTTTATTTAAATCATTCTTATTTCATATCGCGCGATCTTTTGTTAAATCTTATTCAATTTTATGCGATGATTATTTAAGTCGTTATCGCAATGAAATCGTACGAGCCGAAGATTTATAAAGAAGTTATTGTTAATAATTTATATTAAAAGCAATAAAAGGATGACATAATCGATAAAAATGATTTTTTATTAAAAAATAAAATTTGAAAGTTTATTAATTTATTTAAAGGGCGCATTATTTTTCGTGATAAATGAATTTATATTATTAAATGCGAAGTTCGCGACGAAATCATTCGCTTTAAAACTTGTTAAATAATTTATGATTTCGAATAATGAAAAGATTTGAATTTTAATGAAATTTTCATTTTAATAATCAAATTTATATTTTATAAAACGATTTTTATTTTAATCGTCGTCGAGGATTGAAACTTAAAATAAATGAATATTAAAATCGTTTTTCTTTACGATAACGTTAAGAAAAAGATTTATATAAAATAATTTATTGAATATGTTTCAAAAAAATATTTCAATAAGATCTGCAAGCTTAATAAGATCCTTTATAATTTAAAACAATCTTTTTAAATTTGATATAACATCTTTGTCGAATATATAAAAGAAATCGATCTTATTCTCATTAATGTCGACTTTAACGTCTTTATTAATTCAAATATTGAAATTATTATCGCTCTTTATGTGAACGATGTTTTTATCATTAACTCATTTCGATTTAAAATCTAATGAATAAAGAATGTTTTTAATATCAAGTTCAAAATAAGCGATCTCGGCTCTTGCAATTATTATTTGAATATAATAATAATTTATAATCGTGTTAATCGAATCTTATAATTAAGATAATTCGTTTATATCGAGCGTTTTTTTCGTATTTATAAAATGTGAGAGATTAAAACAAAATTTATCTCGATAAAAATTAATTTGTGATTAATATTTATTAAAAAAGAATACATAACTTTTAAAGAGTTTTTTCAAATTTATTAATCGATTATGAAATCTTTTATATACGTTATGTTTAACATTAGATTTAATATTGTCTTCATTGTCTTAATCATTTCTTAATATATTTTTAATTTTATCAAAATTTATTATGTCGTTATCAAGCGTATCTTTTGATATTTGAAAAAAATTATCAATTAACATCTCATTTATAAAGATACGCTTTAAGAATTTATCGATTACATTGATTTCGATTGAATTAACGATCACGATATTCGCAAATCAATTTCAAATTACGTTTTTAATTTGAAAAATGAGATTATCAATTGATCATTCAAGCGACAATTTACGATCATATTGTTTATTTATGAGATCGAATACATCGATTAAACGCAAGTCGTTAAAAAAGTTATTTGATTAAAAGGTTTTCTGAGTCAAATCCGCCTCAATGAGACATTTTAAATAATCATTATTTATAACGATAATCAAAACGCAATTGCGCTCGTAAAAAACCCTCAACATCATAATTATGTTAAACATATCGATATTCAACATTATTAAATACGCGATCAAATCGTTAATAACAATGTTGATTTATAATACGTTTTCATCGACAAACAAATCGCTAATGACCTTATCAAGGCTTTTTATAAAAATAAATTCAAATTGTTTCGCAAGCTTATTAATTTAAAATCACGATTATAAAATGAATGAAATTTGAAACATTGTTTAAGAATAAATGAATTATTTTTTTTCTCGCTTCTGTGAGAGCTCTCTTTTCTGATTGGTTTTTACATTACGAATAATCGATCGAGTTTATTCGCAGAACCTCAAATATCAACCTTGACATGTTTTGCGAAAGGACTTTAATTTATCAATATTCAATTTGAAATTGATTTGCCACTATTGCACTTATAATCACAAACTTTGCGAACTTCTTTTCAGGTGACCTATTTCTACATCCGATCCAAATTTGGAATCTACGCCGCCACTCATAAGGTCGTTATCATCAATTTTTTCATCGATTGCCTTGAATTTTCTCTTCAAGGTCATCATACTCATTCTCTTAGGCGCCTTTTTATCGTCATCACCATCATCATCATTATTATCGCAATGTATCGATCGCAATGTGCATGCACCCTATCAATCATTATTATCAAGCACCAATGTTTTGAAACGACCCTTAGGCCTTGCAACCGGTCGCATACATACATATACAATTCGGAATATTTCATTCAATCGGAAAATTTACTCCCACATATATCCATCGACCGTGTGTCATTCGATTTTTGGTGTGCATCAGGTGGCCTGCAAATAAATTTGTCAAAAAACGGTTTTTCGTCAAAAAGTGGAATTTTTTGTATGGGACATCGTGGCGGATATGTCCAAAAGGACATAGTCGTTTCAAAAAAAAAAAAAAAAAAAATCCGATTTCTTTTCGGATTTTCACTGTTCCTACCCAATTTTGGACATCGCGAATTTTGGATTTCATGTTTCAAATCTGAATGATTATAGGGCTTTTTCGACTACTTTTTCGAATTTTTCGACTTTTTCGACTTTCACTCTTTCTATTCGGCGTTCAAGTCACATGACATCTCGAATGAGGGGTAAAGGAGGTGGTTCAAACATTTTGATTTTTCGAGCTGCAATGCGATCATATGAGAGTGTTGAAATGTGTTAATTATTAAACATGAAAGGTTTGCCGAGGCAAGGAAGGTTTGTTGAGGCTTGGCACATTTTGTATCTAGATGCTCTGTTGCAGATTATTCAATCAATTAAGTGTTTCACCTACTTTCAACAATAACTTGTAAAAATCTTTTATAAAAAATTATTATTATTATTTTAATTGAAAATTATTAAAGAATTAAAATTGTTTTTATATTAGCTTTTTTTTATTTCTTAAATACGAATTTCTAGATAATAGATTTTTTTTTTATTATATTATGATTATAATAAAAAGTATAAACGATTTTTTGTTAAAATAAAAATAATCGATTTTATTTTTTATATATATATATGAAAACGAAATAAATTATTCAATTAAGAAAATTCTCAATTTTAAAATAAATAAACGACGATTAAATTCGATAATAAAAATTGAAAATTATTTAAGATATTAAATTAAATATATGAAATATATTAATAACGTTTTATTCGTTTAATAAATTTTTATAAATATAATTATTTACTCGAATTTAATAATAAAATCTTAATTATAAATATCTCGATCACGATAATTTATATTCGATTTTCAAGATTTTATACGATTAATAATTTTCTTTACGTTATTAATATTTTATTACGCTTATAAAACAATTTTTTTCAATTTTTTTCAATTTATAAAATCGTAAAAATATATAACATTACGAGAAAATGCGAATATCGTTATTATTATTATTTAATAAAAATTTTTAATTTAATCAATTTATATTATAAAAAACTTTAAAGAATATAATATAACTTTTTTTTTAATTTATTATTATTTTTTGAATTTCTTAATTAAAAAAGCGTTTACGTTTATAAAAAAAAGAATAATATTATAGTTTCAACTTCGCAATTCGATATTAATATTATAATTATTATTATCGATTAAAATTAATATTACGATTTAATTTTATTTCAGCGATTTTAATTAAATTTGTTATATTATATAATATCGTTCAATTATCGTTATAAAATTTAAACGTTCATTTTTAAATAATTGCTTATAAACAATAATAGAAAATAAGCGTTATTATTTATAATCGTTCTTTATACGCGATATCTCTCACGAATAAAACGAAAGCATAATTAATAAGTTATATTTTACACTTGCTATCGAAAGCGCCTCGAAAAGATGATTTTGATTTATTGAACTCTGACACTCTGAATAAAAAGGGTGTGAAGCTTACACTCTCACATTAATTATTAATATGCTCTTATACATCGAACATAAAATATCGCGAATATCACCCCCGCGAGAAAATCATTTAAATCGTTTATTTTTGCAATCAAATCTTTAAAAGCGTTAATTATTTTTTACGTACAAGACTTTCGAGCATTGAATTTAATATAATTAACAACTTTAAAAATATTATTATTGAAAATATTTAAAATTTAACTATTTTTAATAATTATATATTTTGTTGAAACGAACATGCGAAAAAATTAATCAATTATCGTTATTTAATTATAATCGATTATAATATATAATTTAATAAATATTTAATAATAATAAGTTACATTATCAAGAAATTCTTTAAAAGCGGTTATTATTTGAAATATTAGCTAAATACATTTGTCGCAAATTATAGCTCGTCGCTAAAGTACATTAACGTGTTAAGTCGTAACCTAACCTTCTACTTTTGCATGTATGCATTTATACTTAAAAACTTTATAGTTAAAATTTCATTTAAATCACGTTTAAACGCTGTTATATTAATTTTACGTGTAATCTTTAATTCTCAAAGGGGCAGAAAGAAGCTATTTCGACGGCGATAACGTGTCTTTTAAGATGTTATAAACAACGTCTTATTTACAATACTTGAAATTACGTATAATGCCTTATCATAATGTCTTTAAAGATTTAATATCTCAAACATTCTTTTATCGTTTTCGACTCTTATCTAACGATTTATTTCAAAATTACTTTAAGACACTTCGAGCGAACAAATGATCACACATAAACGAATTCTTTGAATTTTCCCTTATCAACTCTCTCACCGTTAATCTAAATCATATCGTTAATTTATATCGTTTTCTCGTCTCTCTAAACACGCACATCTCAAAAAAATCAATTTTTTTTATTAAAACGAGATAATCAAAAAAAGAAACGATTAAGACTTAAAATTAAAGATTTCGATGAAAAATATATTTTATAAAATCTAAACCATCTTATAACAAGATATAACATTTATATTATCGATCGTTAACGTTATTTTACGAATAATTATGTTTAAATCTTTTAAAAACGAGATGCGAAAGTTCTTTATCGCTTAATTTGATATTATTAATAAATGATTTATCAAAAATCAATCAAAATCGAATAAGAAAAATGAAAATACGTTAAAATAAAATTTATTTTCAAATAAGCTTGAAAATAACATAAATGCAAACGATAAAACCTCTTCGAATTCGAAAAAGACGAATATCATTATCGAAAATATCTTTAAAATTCGATCGAAATCGATAAAGTCGTTATCAAAAAAATCGAAACATATAAACTTTTTTGATTTAATTAAATCGAAAGAATGATTAATTGATTTAAAAAATATAAAATAAAGAAAAGAGAAAAAGATAACAATAAAAATGATCAAAAAAGTCGTTAAGACGACGAAACAAAAAAAGAGAAAATGAATTAAATAAAAGATTTATAAGAAAAATGAAAATCTTTTATAATCTTATTTTAAATATCAAAAAAAGAAAAAAATAAACAATTATCATTAAATTCAGAATTATTCATTTTCGATATTCGAAATTTTTATTAATATCACGAAAATTAATATTTCAAACGAGCAAATTACTCGTTCACATATTTCGAAGATTTTTAACACTTCGCCTTTATTATTCGTCGATTCAATTAAAAAAATCCTTATCATCACGTTAACATCTTCGAAAAAAACGACGAAGAAAAAAAAACAATAAATTAAAAAAACGAATTTCATTCGAAATTCGTCGTTAATAAAAAATAATTCCGAAAAGATACGAATTCTCAATCGTTTTAATTCAAAATCAAAATTAAATAATAATTCGATTATCTCTTCTTCTTTTATCGAGAAAATGATTTTTATAAAAAAAAATATAAAAAAAGAAGACAAAAGTCAAAAAGAAAACGATAATTTTCTTAATAATATCGAAATTTATCGACGATAAATGACTTTATTTAAGAATGTCAACCGCGTTATAAAAAAAGAGTAAAGAGTCTATATTAAAACAAATTTTAAAAACATTTAAAAATATCATAAATTTTAAAGACGTTAAGTTCGCAGAAAAGCATAATAATAAAAATTAAATAATGCATTATCGCTTTAAAGAGATCAAAAATACAACGAAAAATATATCGATCTTTATTAAAAAGAGTAAAAAACGATATAAGGTTAAAATTATAATATATTATATCGATGATTCGCAAATTTTCATTATCTCGAAAAGCTTTTTCGAGATTATAAATTATTACGTTTTAACGATATAAATTGAGAGCTTAAAAAAGTTTAAAAAAAAGTTTTAATTGAGATATGAAAAGAAGCTTTATATAATCGAAACAAAAATCATTATTATTTTTAGAATAAATCTCGATTTAAAAAATTTTAAATTTGAGATTGAAAAGTCGAGGTTAAGTTTTAACGCGTTATTTATAATAAAATTCAAATTAACAAATATTGATAAAACTTATAAAATTTATTACAAGATAAATCACATTATTTATAATTATAAAATTATAACGAATCTCAAATCCTTTAAAAAGATTAAATTCTTTTTATTAAAAAACAAATTTTTTATATTATAATCATCATAATAATATATAAAATAAAAGTCGTCTTATTAAATATTCGTTTTATCTTAAATTTAATACGATTTAAAAATATATATAATAAAATATAAAGTTATAATGTGAACGTTTTGCTTTTACAAAAAATTTATTTATTTATCGAATTCGCGAAACATTATAAGAATTTATTTTCGCAAATACACATTATTATTTATATTATAAATCGTAATGAAATTGTTATTATAATTAATGTCAAAATTATAATATAAACGTTTAATGATGATTCGAATCATATTTTTTATATCAACGACGACGATCGCATTTTGATATATGAAATTTTATGTCAAGATTACTCGCTCAACGTAACATTTATTTACGATTCAATTCAAAATATCGAACGTTTAATTTAATTTCTAAAGAAAAATAAGATATTTTAATGCAATTCGATTCTTTTTTTTTATAACATAATGAAAAAAAATTAGAATTTAACATTGTTAACGATAAACAAAATCTCACGAATACTCTCGCGAGTCTTTCATTTATGAAAACTTTCGAAATTATTAACACAATTTAAAGAAAATAACACATATAAATTAATGAACGATTAAAATATTTAGAATTTTGATTTAATAACTTTTATATATTACGTTAACGATATTTTATATTTAAAGATTGATAAAATGTATATCAAAAAAGATTAATTGAATAAGTTTAAAAAATGAGACATCACATTAAACGAATTTTTCATCGATTATAAAACGATCACGATTATAATTAAATTAATTTTTACGACGATTAAAAATTTAAAAAATAACGATTATCTTTTATAATCTTGCAAAGAGAATAAATACGAAAATCTTATTTATAAATCTTAAAAACGCTTTTAAAATTGATTTCTTTAATAAAATAAAATATATATAAAATATTAATGATTTAATTTTTGAAAAACATCGACAAAAACGACAAGCGAGTTAATAACAAATTGAAATTTAATTTATAACATAAAAAATTAATATATTAAAAGAAAAAAAAATTTATATAAAATGAATCTCGAATTAAAAACGAAATTATTAATTATTAAAACATGAAAAAAACATTTCACGAACGTTTTTAATAAAAATTACGTATATAATGCAATAACGAAATATTTTATACTTAACGAGAAATTAATAAAGTAATTTTTTTTAAAATATCAAAAATGAATTATAACTTCATCGAGACATTAAAAGATAATAATAATATAACATATTCGAATTCAAAAGATATTCTCAAAATAACGACAAATTATTATCAAAATTTTTACGACATTAAAATCTTCGACGAGAAAATTAAAAAACAAATATTGAATTATATCACAAAAAGAATATCATCGAGAACGATATCAAGATTGAAAAAATTAATATCGTTACGAAAAATTAAAATCGTTATTCGTCGAACGGCGTTAAAATCGTTATTTAAAAAAAATGATTTATTTAATGAATATTATAAGACACTCATATGACATAAAAGATAAAAACCGATTTCTCAATAATTATATAAACGTTAACGAGATTTTTTAATAAAATTTTAAACAAAAAAACGTTATTAAAACGTTAAATAAATAATATTTTCACTCTCTTATTCAAAAAAAATAAAAAAATAAATGAACGTTCGAAATTATCGCTCTTTATTTATAATAAACGTGAATTATAAATTTTTTACGAATATTATAATGCAAAGATTGATCGCGACTTTAAAAAAAATTATTAATTTACAATAATCGATTTTTTTATTTAAAAGACTTATTGATAACAATGTTAAAATTATTCAAAATTTAATAATTAAACATAAAATTATAATAAAGCCCGCGAAACGAAAATCGAAATTAATAATCATCTTTTTAAATTAAAAAAAGATATATAATAAAATTAATTATAAATTTCTTTTTACGATATTAATTAAATTTGAAATATCAAAAAAATACATTTTTTAAATTCGTTTTCTTTATCGAAACGCAAAAATCAAAATGTTTATTAATAATTACTTTGAGAAAATCTTATAAATTCGATATAATGTACGTTAAAAAAACTCATTAAATTATATTTTCTTTATAATCGTTATCGAAGATTTTACGCGTTATATAATCTTAAATTTAATTATATCGAAAATCAAAATAAAAATCGTACAATTGAAAATAATTATATATGCGAATAATATAATAATTAATATTCAAACGCAAATCGAAATCGACGCGTTAATAACGATTTTCGAGATTTATTGCAAAATCACGAACGTTAAAATTAATTAAATAAAATTATACATCTTGCATATTGAAAAAATAATTCGAATTCGATTCAAAGATATTAAAAAAGTTTTTTCAAAAACTTTTATAAACATTTAAATATTTTTATTAACATTATAATAAAGCATTAATTTAATATATTTTAAATGAGAATATTAATAAAAATTAAGACATTAATAAAAGCAAAAGCGCGATATTATTTATTAATAAAAAATAAGATTATGATTATTGACATCTTTATAATGTCTTTTTTTAAATACGTTCTCCGCTTTTTGAAAATATCGATTAAAATTAAAAATGAATTGAATGAAAAATATTAAAAATTGATATAAAATAACAAAATTCGAAGTACAATTCGAGATTTACACTTTTGTTATTTTATAAATAAAAATAAGATTGAAAACATTGATTTGCATTTTATTATAAACGTTAACACGATAATCACAATTAATAAAATTATTAACGATTTTAATATTATATAAATTCAATTCGCAAAAGATATTTTTATAATATACGTCAAATTTAAAAATGCAAATTCGATATACGTTATAACAATAATTAATTCATAATTGTTACACTTTACACGTTAAATTAATTATATTTTAAAATCTTTATAATTATTATAACAAAATTAAAAAAGAATATGAAATAAAATAAAGATAATATATTTTCGTTTCTCATTAACAATAACGAAGTTATTAATCACTCTCATATAATATTATATATATTTAAGAAAAATCTAAATTTTAATAATATTAAAAAGTTCAATTCAATAATATAAATGAATTTATGAAAACGCGACGCTCGAATGTTTAATGATATTTAAAATTTAATACGTCAATAATTTATAATTCTTTTTAATTTCATCGATTTTTCTTTAATGTTTATAATATAAAATGCGATATAACGATTAATTTCAAGCTGTGTTCTTAAAATATAACATTTTATATTTTTAAAACAAAAACACTTTTAACACTTCGATCAAAATCAAAAAAAAAGAATATTTCATAAAAAATGTAAATCGATCGATTTTTTTTAAAGACATAAACTTTCGTTAAATTTATCCTTATTTGTTTAATAACAAACTTCGAAATATTAATTTTAATAAAAAAGTTCAAAAATTAATATTCGTATTTCGAAACAAATTCGAAAAATTATTTATCGAAAAAAAAGAATATAAACGACGATTTAAAACAAATTTAAGATTTCGAGAATTAAAAACTTATTGTGAAAATTTTTACATAAAAAAATACGCATAAAATCGAATTTAATTTAATTTTCGTATTTATAATAACGATATCTTATACATAACGTAAATTAATTCTTTTCGCATATTTAAATAAAATGTATTATCTTAAAGATTATTTAAAAAGAATTTAAATCAATTTAATTCTTTTTTTTCAAATTATTTATATTCGAAATTCGAACAATTAATGAAATAATCATCTTTATAATTCTCAATTCGAATTTAAAAGATATTTTTAAATAATGATAAAACATTTTTTATTAAGTTGTTATATAAATTTTATAAAAATATCATCTTTTTTATAATTTCGGAAAATCGATTAAATATTAAAATCTTATAATTGCTCGAAGTTATTATAAAATGTTAATTTAAAAACATATTTTTATAAATCGTATTTTTTGCATTTACGAAAAATATCGAAATAAGAATTATAATTTCGAGATTTTTAAAAAGTTATAAAAAGAATCTTTTTAATTATTAAAAATTCGAAAAGATTTTATATGTTTTATCGATTATAAGAATGATATTTACGATAATAATATAAAATACGTTATAAAATTCGACGATATAAAAAGTTTTAACGAGATGATTTAAGGCGATTTAAATTTAAATAAAATTAATAAGACGAATAAGACGATTGAGCGTATTTTAACATTTAAATAAATTTTAATAATTTGATAACTTGATGATTTGAGGTTTTTTTAAATAAATGAAACGATTTTTATTATTTAATAAATCGATTAGATTTCGTTTTTTCAAAATAAAACTTAATGTATAATTATTTCGAAAAATAATAAAGCGAAGCGACTTATAAATTCGATTTCTTATAAATTTCGTTAATGAAATACCTTCGTTTAAAGAACTTATATAATTTTAATAAAATAAACAACTTATAAATCAACGTGTAATTTTTAATCGATATCTGAAACTCAGTACGTCAGCAGCCTATAATTTCCTTTAACTTCATCGATTTTTTTTTAATGTTTATAATATAAAGTGCGATAAAACGATTAATTTCAGATTGTGTTTTTAAAATATAACACTTCATATTTTCAAAATAATACTTTTAATATCTCGATTGAAGTTAAAAAAGAGAATATTTTATAAAAAACGCAAATCGATCGATCTTTTTTAAAAATATTAATTTTCGTTAAATTTATCGTTATTTGTTTAATAATAAACTTTAAAACATCAATTTTAATAAAAAAATTCAAAGATTAATACTCGCATTTCGAAATAAATTCGATATAAATTCGATAAATCATTTATTAAAAAAGAAAGAATATAAGCAGCGGCTTAAAATAAGTTTAAAATTTCGAAAATTGAAAATTTATTATAAAGGTTTTTATATAAAAAAATACGCACGAAATCGAATTTAATTTAAATTTCGTATTTATAATAACTATTAAAGGAGCTATATTCGAAGAATTTTAATTGTGAGTATGAAATTGATTATCGAGAAAGTTATAAAAAAAAAAATTTTTGTAAACATATTTGCTAAGGCATTATCTTCGTCATCTTCGTTTCTTTTTTGTCAAAGATATTCATAACAATAACGATATTTTATACACGACGTAAATTGATTTTTTTCGCATATTTAAATAAAATATATTAACTTAAAAAGTGTTTAAAAAGAATTTAAATTGATTTAATTTTTTTTAAACGACTTATATTCGAAATTCGAATAATTAATAAAATAATCGTCTTTATAATTTTCAATTCATATTTAATTTTTTTTTTTAAAATAACGATGAAATATTCTTTATCAAATTATTATATAAATTTTATAAAAATGTTATCTTTTTTATAATTTCGAAGAATCGATCAAATATTAAAATTCAATAACTATTCGAAATTATTATAAAATATTAATTCGAAAGCATATTTTTATAAATCGTATTTTTAACATTTATAAAAGATATCGAAATAAAAATTATAATTTCGAGATTTTTAAAAAGTTGTGAGAAAAATTCTCTCAATTATTAAAAATTCGAAAAAATCTCGTATGTTCTATCGATTATGAAAATGATATTTACAATAATGATATAAAATACGTTATAAAATTCGACGACGTAAAAGATTTTAACGAAATGACTTAAAGCGATTTAAATGAAATTAATATTATAAATAAAACAATTGAGCGTGCTTTAACATTTAAATAAATTTTGATAATTTTGAATTTTTTTAAATAAATGAGGCGGTTTTTATTATTTAATAAATTGATTAAATTTTGTTTTTTCAAAATAAGGTTTAATGCATAATTATTCCGAAAAATAGCAGAACGGAGCGACTTATAAATTCGATTTTTTATAGATTTCGCTGGAGGACCTCCGTTCTAAGAACTTACATACCTAGTTTCAATAAAATAAACAACTTACAAATCAACGTGTAGTCCCTGACATACGGCGGTTATCGGATAGATTAAGAGGATTTTGTGAATTAATGAGGACATGGAGTTAAACAGATGCTTGATTTGTTCAAATGCATGCGCAGCTTCTCACGGATTTTTTAGTTAATGAGGATCGGGAGTGATTGATGCTTTTTATATACAGATTGTGGCATACCCGAGGTCGTACAGACAAGAGACACTCGACCAACAGCAAATTGGTCTAACCCAGCAGCATCCTTCTTGGGTCCTCGATGTATTCTTTCACCTTTGGGGATGGTCAGCCTCCTGTTTAAGCGTGGATGTCGGTACCTTACCCTGACGAGGAAAACGACGGCTTCTCTACCATCTAATAGCCGATGGTCGTACGTAAGCGCGAGATACATCATCTGGCACTGGGTCAGTTGAACGTCATTGAAGTGGCAAGGAGAGTACGAACTGGGCGAATCTCCACCTTGCCATCAATCGCGACTGGCTTTTCCTTTATGGCGTGCAAACCAAGAACCGCTGAATCACTGTCGGTCAATCAAATCACCGAGGAACGGGATGAGCTATACCAGTCTGCGGCAAGTTGATAATTGGTGTGCCCATTAAAGAGCCGAAGACACCTCCCTGGACTCGAATCAGGAATTAACGGGAGACTTTCCTCACATCGATTACTCACATTGCTTATGGTAAACGTCCCCCCAGCCATATCCTCGATCGTCAGCTTATTATCACGGGCCTGGGCATTGTCATCAATAACAACCAACAGTCCGAGCGTACTCCTGGTTCATACCTTCTTTCCAAGTTCGGCAATAGCCTTTTCAATGCCTACCAAGTCCAGCGTCTCTGTATTGCGCACCACAGGAGTTACCAATCCCTTTTCAGTAGCTACAGCCACACTGATGTCAACGTAATCCCTGTAGACTATCGTGTCACCTCCACCTGGACCCTCGATGGAGGCATTGACGGCGGGAATGTCTCTCATCGCCAGAATGCAGGCACGGGAGAAAGCGCTCATGAAGCCAAGCTTGACACCCGTTTTCTTCAGTACTTCATCCTTGTATAGTTTCCGAAACTGCATTAGGTTCGACATGTCTACTTCGTTGAACGTTGTCAGAGAAGCTGCGGTATTCTGAGACTGTTTTAGACGCTCGGAGATGCGCAAGCGCATGCGGTTCATTTTCACCTTCACGTATGGTTCGTGAGTTCTATGTTTGTTCGATCATGGATAAGCTTACCCGACGTTCTTCCCGACTACCCAAGGGTGCCGTATCATTTGGCCTAGGCTCTGGCTTCTTCTGTTCCTGAGGCTTGGATGATGGCTCTTTCTGCTTTGATGAATCATTTAGGGGCGGACTAGGCTTACTCTCCACCTTCGAAGGTTCTGGCTTCATCTCAGGAGGCGGCGGCGACTGTTGGTTAGACTTTCCCTCGTCTCTCTGTGTCTTCGAATCAGAGGAAGTTGATTGCTCGTCAGTCGCTGGCGCTTTAGGCTCCTGGCCTCCTTGTTGCTTCTCACCGCCTTTCGGAGGCCCCCCAAGCTCCAATTTTAGAAGATCTTGTCCCACTGTGACTGTATCTTCCTCATTTGCAAGGAACTCCTTGATGGTACCTGGCTCGGGTGCGTTTACGGCGACATCAATCTGATCAGTGGTGAATTTTCAGTGGAGAGACGACCAGCGGGGTAGGTAAACAATGTGTACCTTATCCGTTTCGATTGTTGCAATTTCTTCATCCTGCTCCACGAAGTCTCCGATCTCTGCAAGATAATTAGCATGCTGTTGCTCAATTCGTGGATCTTCATAGACCCACGTTTTGACCATTGCTTAAGAGTGCCTTCCGATATAGATTCTGCCATCTCCGGAACCTTGACAACTTTATCCGCTGGCAGAGCGTCAGAGTATTGCTAAGGACTGAATTCCAGCACACAAACCATAGAGTCGTGTTTGTGTGGAGGGGACGTGCTTTCTTTGCCTCTGCATACTGGGTCTGGCAACTCGTGAATACCACAACATGATATTGTTTCGTAATGAATTACCTAGCTGTCCTCACGGACACCAATCCAAGCTCAAATCGAGGGTGCACATGATAATTGCAAGCATAAGAGGGTAAGACTAGGGTGTTGCTGGTAGCTCTTGCATTGCTGCGCGGCCCCCTCCATAGTAGTGTGGACGAAATCCATCCTCTCCAGCATTGCCAAGTCGCCATGCTGCAACAAGAAGTCGAACGCGAAACGGAAGAGCCACAAAAGAGGGAATACGACCTGGGTGACCTGAAAAGAATGTCGGCGTTCAATGGCTCATGACCGTTTTGACGCTGTTTGAGAGCTTCGCGGGACAGGTGATAGGAGCGGAGCTTTTGAGATTGTGCCAAGGCTTGGCAAGCTCTACTCGTACTCTCCTCTACTAACATCTGGTCACTGTGGTCACTGTCTCCAATTGACGTTCATTGGTTCCGGGGGACTTCACGCGGAGCGAAAGTCGAATTGGGTGCAAGGCAGTCGCCGACGTCCTGGGTTCGGATTCTAAGAAAACCTTTTCCTGGTAGACCGCTACGCCTCATCTTAAGCATCATGACGAGCAAGCAAGCAGTCACGTACGCGAATGACCTGTGCTCTCTTCTCTTACCTCAGGCTGACGCACAGCTCCAGCTCGTTATATCGACGAAGCCTCAAACTCGCTCTCGATTGGGCCATTCATCGTTACATCTGGCGCGGTCAGGCGCAATATATCCGATCTCTTTTTGAAGCCAATAAAGATGTGCGAGAGCCACGTCAGCAGCGAGTAAGTCGGAACAAGCATTCTAGTGCTATCTCCAGACACAGGTCGCTGACCATATGTATAGATACTCTTCCTAGAGGCTGAAGCATTGCTGGAAAAATGGAAGCACCCCGACCCGTATAGACCACCTACAGCTCCAGGCGGTACGACATTCCTGTTGATCTAGTAGCTAGAACAGACACTTACGACTCGTGCAGGTTCAAAATACGAGAGAAACATTCCTCCACCAATTCTGGACCGTATGTACTTGAAAAGCATCGTCTGGCGGATCCTAGCTCACATCATCTAGCTCCTCCTCACATGACCTTATAGGAATCCCATTCTAGGCCCGATAGGCTGGTCGAGATAGCTGTAGGCTCCTAGCGACAAGCCCTTCGTAGGAAGCAGTGTTCACGACATTGGTGTCTTCGAGGCGCCTCGAGGTTTCCGCGCTGGGAGAACATTTCTGAGGGTTTTAGGAATGAGGATGAAGGCCCGTTGATACCTCCTCTTGTTCTAACCGTGTCGCGTCTTGTAATTCAAGCTCGTTGGCGCTTAATTCTGTACGTAAGAAATATGCACGAAAAGCTCAAAAATCCGAGGCGACTGGTGGTCCAGTCTTTTTCGAAGGACAAATTGATGCGGCTATGATATCCAGAATGGATCATCCAAGCAGTTCGTCGACTGGTACTGGAGCATCTGCAAATATTTGAGTTGATGCGTAAAGAGTGAATATGGAGCAGACGCAAGATGTTCTGCTTAGGACTTTGTCCGGTGAGCAAAACAGGCTGGAGTCATTATGCAATGCGCCGCGACGGTTTCAATAATTGGGATGAGTATGATCAGATTGATTCTTGAATATCTAGAATCAAGTCGCTGCCATGAGCATAATGTACATCCCTTACGTACCACGATGCCATTGACCAGACTTCCCGGAACCCCATTATCACGTGAAGCAAGGAAAAGAAACCATGAACCTGCGCGCCAAAGCAACGAGACAGCCCTACAGTTCTTGAGAAGCTGTCTTGCCACCCTTGGTCGTCTTCTTAGGGAGAAGATCTGGGAAAAGAAAAGCAGGTCAGCGTGATTATAAAGCAGAGGGGAACGCAGCTTACTCTGGTGAATGTTGGGAAGTACACCGCCCTGGGCGATGGTGACATGGCCGAGAAGTTTGTTCAGTTCCTCGTCATTGCGAATAGCGAGCTGGAGATGACGGGGGATGATACGGGTCTTCTTGTTGTCACGTGCGGCATTTCCAGCCAACTCGAGGATCTCAGCAGCTAGGTATTCAAGGACAGCGGCGAGGTAGACGGGTGCACCTGAGAACCGATTTTAGTATAAGAAAGACGCGTCAAATACAGCACTCTGAGTACGTACCAGCACCAACACGCTGGGCATAGTTGCCTTTCCTCAATAGACGATGGACACGGCCGACTGGAAATGCGAGACCAGCTTTGGAGGAGCGGCTGCAGAAATGTGCGTTAGCTACCGCGCAGAGTCGTATGGATGTTCGAAGTAGGGGCTCGGCTGCGCAAAAGAGATTTGCTCCAACGGAAGACGCGTCGAATAATCACGAGGCAGAAGAATGAGTCTCACGATTGGGCTGTCTTGCTGCCGCTGGCCTTGCCTCCAGATTTACCTCCAGTCATTGTGATGGATCTTTTGAGAGCGAAATTTGAAGGTGAGTGATGTTTTGGTTTGGAGTTGGAGTTGGTGGTGGATGCGAGCGTGAATTCGATAGGTAATGTGTGGATGATTGATTAAGAGAAAGACGTTGCGAGGGGATAGGGATTAAGTAGTAGCAGCGCAAGTGGGTTGATGTGACAGGCAAATAGTGTTTGCTGAGTCATGCAAGAAAACCAACCAAAATGCGCAAAATTTGGGGAAATTTGGTAGGTGAAAGGCGAAAATCATATCACTAGGGCGGGGAAACTTACTACCTAGGTACCCAAGAACACGCGCAAATAATTTTATGGTCTTGTTTAGCGGTTTTCACTAGTCTTGTTTTTGAAGACGCGCCAAGCAAATCACCACTGCCGCCAGCGAGTATAAGTTCGCTCGCAGCCCCGTATTTCCTTCATCCTCCTCCATCAATCTCATCCAACAACGAAATTATTTCGCGCATCCACATCAACCAAGCACTTACTACTATTCAAAGCCACTTCTCTTTTCCAGTCCAAATCGCAACTCTTTCCAAATATGCCTCCCAAGGCTGCCGAAAAAAAGCCCTCAACCGGAGGAAAGGCTCCTGCTGGCGGAAAAGCTCCTGCTGATAAGAAGGAAGCGGGCAAGAAGACCGCAGCGCCTACTGGTGACAAAAAGAAGCGCAACAAGACAAGAAAGGAGACCTACTCCTCTTACATCTACAAAGGTACGAATCTTTCACTTTCCTTGCCCTCTGACGCGTCTGATCGACAACGTCGTCACTCGCAAGTTTCTGCTGGACCAAAAGGATCCGTTTTGCCTTGTCATCTGCTGCTCGAACATTATTGACGCGTCTCAGTGTTGAAGCAAGTCCACCCAGACACGGGTATCTCGAACCGTGCCATGTCTATCTTAAATTCTTTCGTCAATGGTAAGTGATCCATGCTTTTAGCACCTGATGACACAATCTAAGTCCGACAAATAGACATTTTTGAGCGCGTCGCCACTGAAGCATCAAAGCTGGCTGCATACAATAAGAAGTCCACCATTTCCTCTCGTGAGATCCAGACCTCGTAAGTGACATCCCAAAAGTCAAAATCTGCCTCAGCTACTTACTTTGCTGCAGCGTTCGACTCATCCTCCCTGGTGAACTCGCCAAGCATGCTGTGTCCGAGGGCACAAAGGCTGTCACCAAGTACTCGTCATCCACCAAATAGGCTTCTTCACTATGGTTGAAGCCTTGGTAAGCGGTATCTTAGGGGTGGAGCAGGAAGCGTGTCTTCTTTCGGTGTTCTTCGGTGTCTTCTTCATAATTCGGTACGAAATGGGTTGATCGGAGCCAAAGGTTTGCTCTGTCTGAATTGGGGTCGAGACTTGGCTGTACAATACCATGACCTAGAGCAAATGACGAATTCTTGTGCCAGATCATCACATTTCCATCCAACGGGACTTGCTATGCATCCTGGTCCCTACTACTTCTGAATCTCAATCTGACCCTCGCTTTTCGACGGCGACTTTGTGATGCTTGCATTTTTTCAACAGGTGAACAGTGACAATACTGCGAGCATCGCTCATTGCGATTTGATTTAATTGTACAACCAATAAGACAGCATATGGCGAGCCCTCATCGTTGCGCCCCAGCCATCTCCCTCCAAGGGTTCGGCGCAAATAGCGTTCATATTACCATGAAAGTACGCGTACCTAATCTTGCGGATGCTCGACCATTTCGCCATCACCCTCATCCCCTTCGTCCTCGTCAAGAATCTCCACGTCATCTACTGCACTCGTTCTCACTGCACCATGCCCATGCAACGACGGTTCTTCGTCAGCCACGTGGACAACTTGTTTCCCTGAGGCGGTGCCAATGGCCTCCCGCCAACTCTTCCAGTCCTCTTCATCTTTGATAAGGAACGCAATAAGCATGCTTGGATCCATATCCTTGAGACGGAGTCTTCGAAGTCTTCGAGTGTGGCAGGAGTCTATCTCTCCTTCCGTGAAGTCTGTGGATTTTCTGTGGAAAGGTAAAGCGGGACGCGTGACATGAGGATCTAGGTAGAAAAATTGATCTCCTTGAACGCCAAAGAAGTAGTGTGACGACGAAGGACGACCACCTGCTATTCCAACAGACTGGGGTAGCTGAAGCGACTCTTTCAGTGCTTCCCAGTAAGCTGGTGTTACTCGATCTATGCCCAACCTGATCCCTACCAAGATGAGCGTTGGATTGAAGGTCCCGTCACTCGCTTTGGCAAGCTTGAAGAAGCTGTCTTCGTAGACGTCCGCTCCGTCACCATTCACGTAGACTTTCAGTCCTGTGTCTTGGTACTCATGTGACAATGCTCTGCACAAGGTCAGAATTGAGCATTGCAGGCATGGCGTTTCTACGACTCACTGTATACATCGTGCGGTGGCAGATGGCCCGAACCACTCCCCGGGATGCTTCCCACAGGCTGAAGCACCGTGTTCGACAAATCGATGTATCGAAAAGGGGGCGTTAGGATCATCAGAAAATAAAGAGAGGAGCTTTCGTTCTTCGTCTTGCTGCCTTCCCCGTCGCCAGTCTGATTCTCTGTCAACTCATTCTTGTGAATATTACGAGCTATAATGCTCACCTCTTCCCAGCCGCCGCATAACCAAGGCGTTCGCAAGCAGACTTTGTCCAGACCGTATCATGCACCCCCAGCCTGTGTCAGATGTAAAGCCTCCTTGATCCCCCAGGCTGCGCAAGCGTACCGAGAGAGTCATTGAGGCGTCAGATAATTTTTTGATTGCAGTAAAATTGGAGCGGTACGTAAACCATAGTCGCGACTCGCAGTCATCCAGAAACTCCGAAGGCCACCCTCTGCCTGCCTCGTTGTCATGCGACTGTGCCTCGGGCTCCCCTACTGAAGTCCCCTCTATTGCTGCAGGCTTGTTTCGCTTTGGATCTTGATGAGAGCCCTGCCTATTGAGAGCCGGCTCTTTCCTTTCAGCTTCAAATTCTGGATCCCGTGATCCGCTTCGCGTATGTCGGTTTGCGTATTCTTTGCCCAAACACCATATGCAAGATCCTGAGGCATCGTCATTCTTCAGCTCAGGGTCCCAGAAAGCCTGCACAATCCGCTTGTAGCGGCCAAAGTCCACGCTTGACATCGTTGATCGGAAGAAGAGGCAAACTGTGAGCTAGCTGATGAAGGAGGAAAGCCCTTCTCTCAACACCCAGGCAAAGGAAGACACTTGTTTCTTGGGAGCAGTATCTGACAGATAATATTGATGGTGTTGAATAGGCTTCGTTTTGCTCGCAAAGATGGTAATGATCTCAGTTTATTCTGTGATAAGATCGCGGGCGATTTGCATGTGTCTGTTTGTGGTACATGATGCGTCGTCAAGAAGCCAGTCACTCCAACGGCTTACTATCTAATGTGGTGCTCTACAATTGTCAGCACTTTCAGACTTTTTTGAACATGTAGATAGATTTACGTGAAGTCTCGCGTGTGCTAATGGTTCCTGAACTTGCGCAAGAAGGCCTTTTGGACCAGCTCGACGTCTGCTATTGCTGCTGTCTCGCCTTAGACCGCGGTCATCCAACAGCAGACAGGCTGCAGGCTCGCAAGGGTCAGGCTCAGGCTCTCAAGGTAGCTGGATAATTTCCCGAACGCTAAGATTAGATAGGGCTGCTTACACAGAAATTACCTAAGTACCTTACTCCGTTACGGAAGACGATAGCTACCAAGAGCCGTTTATTAATTTTTTTTTTTTTTTTTTTTTTTTTTTTCTGTTTCAAATTTTTTTTCAAAATAATGTATTTTTAAAACATTGTATTTTTTGCGCGCGTAAAATTCAAAATAATTTAAAATCAAGATTAAAACATTTTAATATTAATAATATATATTTTTAATATATACATATTTATATTATTAAAATATATATATTTTTATTTTATTAACGTTATTTTAAATTAAATTTAAAAAAATTAAAGTTTAATAACGTAAAAATGTAATTATTTCGTTTATAAAATTTAAAATTTATTATCTTTTAAATATATAAATATATACGATAAATAAAATATATTAAAACGTTATAATAATAAATATACGTATACGATTTTTAAATTATTATTATAATTAATTTATAATATATAAAAAATAAAAAATAATTATTTAAAAGTTATATTTTTAAAGAATTTAATTATTTTAAATTCTTTATTATTATTATAAAAAATAATAATAATTTTATAACTTTTTTTATAAATTAATTATAATAAATGTTAAATAAATTAATTAATTAATAAAATAGAAAAAATTAAATTAAATGTTTATATATTAATAAAATAATAACAAAAATCGCAATAATAAATAATTGTTTTTAATTTTAAAAGTTTATTATATATTTAATTAATTATAATGTAATTAATATATAAAATTATTAAATTAATAAAATTATTTTATTTAATTTTCTTTAAATTAACGTTATTATAAAATAATTTCGATAATCTTTTTTTAAAACGTTTTTATTTTAATTGAAAAATTAAATTATACATTAATTAAATATAATATAATATAATTATTTATATTTATTATTCACGTTTTTTAAAATCGTAAAATCGTAAAATTATAATTATAATATAAATTATTATAATAAAAAAATTTATATTAAAAATTTAATGTGTATGCAATAACTTATATTAATAATATATATTAAAAAAAAAATTATAAAAAATGATTATAAAAAGCGATATTATTAAAAAAATACGTATTTATTAAAACGTTAAACTTAATCGAAATTAACGTAAATATAACGTATATTAATATAAAATAAATAAATAAAAAATTATAATAATTAATCTTAAAAAAATTAAGAAATTTTGCGATTTTAATAATAAATTTACTTAATTTTTAATATTATTATCAAATAAATTTAATATTTACTTTTATTTATAATTATTTAATAAATTTATAATATAAAATAAACTTTTCAATTTATATTAACATATTTTATTTTATAATTCTCATTTTTTTATTTAAATAAATATTTAAATATATCGCGTAAAATTTGTTAATTCTTAATTATATTTATTTAATTTTATTATATTTAAATTTATTATCATTTTTGTTATAAACGAACGATATTTTCGTATTAATTTTTACTTTATTTATATTTAAAAAAATGAAAATAATGAAAAAAAATGTTATATAAAAGATTTAATTTTATTATAATAATTTTAATTGAAATATAAAAATAATATAAATTATATATATCGTTGATATTATTAATAATTTTTATATTTTATAATTAAATTAAAATTATTATTAAAAACTTATATATTACGTTTTGTAAATAAATATATTATTAACATTAACATTATATTATATTATTTTCAAAAAATAATAAAAGATTTTTCTTTTTTAAATTTCACGATTCGTAACTTTAATAACGTAAAAAAATTAAAATTAAAATTAAAATTTTTATTTCGAATATATTAATTATTATATAAGTATATATTTATTTAAAATTAACGTATTTTAATAAAAACATTTATTATTATATAATTGAAATTTATATTTATATATAAGTTTTTTTAATTTATTTAATTTATTTACTTTATTTTATTATAATTATATATTTTATTTTATTTTAATTTTAATTTATATTATTATAAAATTATATTTTATATAAATTTAAAACATTTTAATAAAAAATTTCATTTTTATATAATTATAATATTAAAAATTTATTTATTTATTTAATTAACGTATTTTTTTTATTTAAATATTGTTATTAATTATATTATATCAAAATTTAATTTAATTTTAATAATACGATTAATAATTCGATTAATTTAATAATAAACTTAAATTTAATTTATTATATATTTATAAAAATTCTTTAATGCGATAATTATTAATTTTTAATTTTTAATTTAAATTAAATATATATTATATTACGAAACTTTAAAAAGTTATTAAATTATTAAGTTATAAAATTATTAAATAAAAATAAAAATAATACGATTTTAACGTATAAAAATAGTCGCTTTAAATATATATATAAATAATATTAAATTATTTTATTTATTATATATATATTAATAAATTAATTTACGTTATATATTATTAATTTATTAAATATTAAAATTTTATTTTATAAAATAATAATAATATATAAATTTATAATATAATTAAATTTAATAAATTTTAATAATTAAATTTATATTTAATTAATATAATATTAATACGATTTCGATAAATTAATAATACGTAATTTAATAAATAATAATAATAATAATAATAATAATTATAAAAAACAATTATATTAATAAGTTTTTTATTAAATAAGAGATTTTTAAATATAATTATTATTTAATTAATCTCTTTTTTTTCTAATTTTTAATATTAATATATATATATATATATATATATTTTTTTTTTAACTTTATCAATAATAATTTAAAAATCGTATACGTATATTTATTATTATAACGTTTTAATATATTTTATTTATCGTATATATTTATATATTTAAAAGATAATAAATTTTAAATTTTATAAACGAAATAATTACATTTTTACGTTATTAAACTTTAATTTTTTTAAATTTAATTTAAAATAACGTTAATAAAATAAAAATATATATATTTTAATAATATAAATATGCATATATTAAAAATATATATTATTAATATTAAAATGTTTTAATTTTAATTTTAAATCATTTTGAATTTTACACGCGCAAAAAATACAATGTTTCAAAAACACATTATTTTGAAATTCTTTTTTGAAACAGAAATTTTTTTTTTTTTTTTTTTTTTTTTATAAACGGCTCAAGGTAGCTATCGTCTTCCGTAGTAGCCTATCCGAGCTCGCCGAGCGCCCTCTACGAGATGCATGCAAATCATACTGCATGAGGGAATCTACCTGTCTCGTTCTTTCTGTTTGAGTCCATTACGTTCGATCAGGTAGTCCGTTACATCGTTTGATCTTTCAGTCATTCGATGGTAGGAAGGGATGGAGGGCGTGTGCGAGGCAAGAGTGGATTTGGGCCGGCCTCAAACAAAGCAGGTGTTCGCGGTGATTTACGTGCTTCTTTTGTGGTCTCTACAAATAACAGCTACCTCGATACAAGGCGAAATAATGGTCAGTGGAAGAACCTCACGCTTCAGGAGGAAACCTTGCGGCTTACACGTGAGGCCAGGATTAACTCAACCGCATTTGTCTTTGAGTGAAGAAGCTCGTAACACAGAACGTTATCGTCCATGGAATTCAGATCTGAAACTGCGACATTCTCGCGTCGTCTTCGTCAGTGCAGGCACTTCTCATGCCGAGGACCTGAATCCCGTAATCCAACAGAGCGAAAACAGAGATGAAGCCATAGAGAGGTCCATTCAAGAAAAGAGCCAAGGCATCGCGAGGGCTTCTGAGAACCAATCCACAACACATGCTGTAGTCCCTGACGGACCAATGTCAAATATGACCCTGAACGACCTACAATCTGCCCCAGCCACTCAGGCCAAACCAGACGAGGAATTCGATCCGATGTTCAAACCAAGCAGCGTCGAGCAGGGCCCTAGGGACGCAGAGGTGAGGAATGATGTTTTCTTTATCGACCTTGAAGGTGCAGATGAGCCGGTGCATACAGGTCTTGCGACACCCATAATGAGACGTTCTCCATCCCCTACAGCCTCCAATTCGAGTGAGGAAATCATTACCTTTGCTGGTAGACGGCGCTCATGCCATAAAGACGGCCAGAAATACACCTCAGATGCCCGAGCGAGGACTTTGAACGGACAGGGAACCCAAAACGTGTCAAAGCTTTCTGGAAATGGTAGTGTCATGGCCACAGTAGTAGACGACCCAATAATTGTTAGCCCGAAGAGCTTCCATAGCTCTCCGAAACAGAAGCCTCCAAACTTCTCCGCGTCGGACTCTGAGAGGGTTGCTGGTCATCTTATTGGAAATTCGGGGACCTTTGCAACCAAATCTGGGCTACGAAGGCGTGAGAGACATCCAAGGAAAAAAAAGAAAGGCGACGGATTTTTGAATGATTACGTAACAAATCTTCGCGACGAAGGTAATTTGGAGACTTTTGCCGAGAGTTCTGTGCTCAATCAACGCGATCTTGATGGTTCTGATACTGCTGAATGGCGGGACCAGGTGGAATCTCTCACGACTGGGAGCGTGGAAAAGGTTCCCTTGACGACCTACGAGGAATGGGACAGCGCAGACTTAGAGGATTTCGATGAGCTAAGCACATCGAATGAAGCTCTAGACAGCGTAGAGCAGGTTCTTTCGAAGCGCGAGAGACCATCCGGAGTGCAATACCTCGTAATTGGGGCAGGTTGTACTATTGATGACGCTAGCTGGTTTCCTGTCAGCTCACTCAGCCTTCCTGGAGTCGGAGCGTTGATTCAAGATTTCGAGGACAAGGCAGAGCTGAGTCGCCTCCTTAACGATAGCGACGCGTCCGTTGCGAGTCTCACTGAAGACGAGCAAGTGGCACAAAATATACAGGAGGACTTGGATGACCAAGAAGACGAGAATGATCTCGAAGATAGAAGGAAGGCAAGAATGACGGACGAGCAAATAGCAAGGTTATTGTCAAAACAAGAGGAGCTTGGAGTAGGGTCTGATGACCGTATGCTTTTTGACGGAGGTGATGTCGGGACAGACAGCGAAGAGGAACTCGATGGATTGTGGGAACGAGTAGTGACTCACCTAGCGCCTTCTAGATCGAAGAGAACGAAGCGGTCTCAGTCCAATATCCCTTCTGCAACAGCATTCGTCGATGTTCTCGACCAAGATCTTTATCACGGCTTTGATGTCATGGATCGAGAGGGACCGAGTCTGCGTAAAAGACCGAAAAGTCGGCGCGGAAAATTTTCTATGCAGCTGTCTGACTCGGAGCTTGAGCAGTCGATACAAACGGCTCGGGAGAAGGATCGGACCAAGAAGATGAAGCGGAAACAGGAGCGGGAAGAGCTTCGGGCGCAAGGACTCTTGGGCAAGAAGAACAACAAAATTGTTTTGAAGGCCAAGTATTCTGAGGGTATGTCGATGACTGAGGTGAAGAACGAGATTAGGGATTTCCTTTTATCATCAATGGAAAGGTATGTCACTTCAGCTTTAGTCCCTGTCATCAACTCTTATTGAGATCCAGTCTGCCGCTTCCACCGATGGCTCAGGGAGAACGCAAAATGGTGCATGAAATTGCCAATGTCTTCAACTTGAAGTCCAAATCGAATGGCAGCGGGAAATCTCGCTTTCCCGTTCTCTATAAGACTTCTAGAACCATCCAGTACAACGAAGAGACTCTAAAGGCCGCAGAGTCCGTGCTGTCGTCGGGGCGCTTCCTTCCGCGGATGGATAGAGTAAAGAGGAAGGGTGCCTTGGCTGGCAGGGGTCGTCGTGGTGGAACTGCCAGTGCTGGCGTTTCGTACAGAGACGGTGATGTTGTCGGGGCTGCGGCTCCCGAAATTGGCCAGGAGAACAGAGGGCGGACGATGTTGGAGAAGATGGGCTGGAGTACCGGCACAGCTCTCGGTGCTTTGAACAATAACAGGGGTCTTGTGCAGCCCGTGGCGCAAGTGGTAAAGACTAGCAAGTCGGGTTTGGGCTAAGTGAACTGTTTTCGAGGCTCTTAAGGAGCGTTCTTACTAGTGCACGTGGACTCCTGTATCTATGCAAGCTTATGCAGTGTTTGGCTATGGCTTGCTAGCCCTCTGTTCCGGGCATCGCTCGAATGCCTTACACGGCGTATGTATAGTTGAGCCGCCAGGTTAGAATGATATCCATATATCGGAAGCATAGTCATCTGCTTGAAAATTACAATTCGAGAAAGTCGAAGAAATAAATCTTGCGAATTGGACCGAATTAGAGCGGATACTAATATGGAGTGACTGCCGGATTCTTTGCTCCTGGTCGTCAAGAAAAGCAATTGTTTCTTCGCAGACGCAACACTTCGCGAGCCCAACCTCCCCCTTGACGGCGACTCCTGGATGATGTTTCCTGTATGGTCAGCAGGTGCGTCTGGTACGAGCGATTGGGTTACGACTTCAAAGTCTGGTAGTGAAAGTCACCACTTCGAATTGACGTACTTCAGTTGCCGATCGCTCTCATCAGAACAATGCTTTCTTTGAGCACTCAATAGACGCCACTTGCCGGCATGTAAAGCTCCAAGGTTTTCACGTCAACATGAAAAGGGTATGAAGTTAATGTTTTTTTTGCAAGCTTTTGATGTTCAATTCTTGATTGTTTGACAATTGGTAGCCTCGGGGGTAGGATTGTAGCAAAAATGTGATATCTGCTGGTCTGTATGATGCGCAAGCAAAATTTCTGGGTCCTTATGGGCACGCAATGTAAGGCTCTCAATCAGCGTGCAAAGCTGTGGGGTATCTATTTTCTCTAATACAACGCCATCGCTATGTAAATGCTCAATCAAAGGAAATTAGCAGCGTTCCTTGTGCTGTATTCTGCCCGTTAGATGCTCCATTCCTTGAAACTCATCGCTTCTTTCCCTTCCCTCCTTTCGTAGGCTTGGAGACCAGCTGTGCGTGACCAAGATCTTTGATGTGATTGAACAGCTTCGTCTTTGAGGGAAACACAGCCTGACAGGCGGCACACTTGAAGTCTGCTTCGCTTTCTGCATTTGAAGTCGACTTCTGGGCGGCTTTCTTAGCTCGCTTCTCCTTAGCCTTTCCCATCCTCGGTAGCGCACTCAAGACACTATCTTGGTTCAGCGATTTCGAAGCCAGTGTTTCGGATAATTGATCGATGTCTTCGTGTTTTGCCTCTTCTAGACTATTGAGGATACACTCTTGAAATGTTTCACATGTTGTGTGCTCGCCGTCTGAAGAGCTTTCCGGCGAGTTATTAGCTGCAATTGGGCCTGAGATGTCATCAGGAGACTTTCGAAGGCATTCCTTGGAGCCATTCAGGCTTCCCACCTCGGGCTGTTGGTCGGGCTCGTCATTTGAGAGACTGATGTCACCACCCTGCTTGAACGCGGTTTCCAAGTTAGGCACTACATCAGCGTCTTCGGAGTTCACGACATTGCTGGCGTCAGGCTGTTCTGCACTCGTCTCATCTAGCTCCTCGAGATGAAGATCCCTATCTTCCTGCTGCATCTGCCTCTTGAGGTGCTGCACGGCCCTGACATGCTTCCTGCTCTTCTCGTGGGCTTCGTACTGGTTCTCACTCTTGAAGCTCTTCTTGCACACCACGCACTCAAATTGTTCCTGAGCCGCCCCTTCAGACTCATCAAATATCTCGGGCTCTTGAACCTCGCTGGATTTCATCCATCCTGGCATGGATTCTTGTTGCACCTGCTTTGCTTGGTTTGCTGCCCTCGATCTAGCTGCTTGGGCGACAGCAGTGTCTTTCAATAGCTTCTGTCGTTCGGCTTCATTCTTTGTGTTCGGTTTGAACCTAGGATCGCGCTTTTTCACGAATGCTACGAGTGATCGAACCGCGTCGTTGATTTCACGGATACCTTCCTCTCGGAATCGCTTATTTTCTTTTTCCATCATGCGTCTTACTCGTCGATCTGGGGCTTCAGAATAGCGATAGACATCCTCCCACGAGAAGCTCTTTCTAGTTGCAAACCCGTTCCATGCAGCATAGAACGGCCTCACAACGTCATCGTAGGCGTCATCGGCGTGGCCGAAGGAAGGATATGGGATAGGATCAAGCCCCTCCCATTCACAGGCTAACTCCTCTTCCCTTGCAAGAGTATCAAATGTCCGTCTGAGAACAGTGTAAAATCCCGTATCGGAATCTGTGAGATCTAGTTTCCCGCGAAAATTTGTGAATATCCTCATTATATCATCTGAAGTTGTGATCCGGACGTTGTGTTCAAAATGCTCCCCGGATATAACGTTGTCGTTACTCAGTATTGCATCTCGATGTGAGTCGTACCAAGCCCTCTCTTGCGGGTCCGACAAAACCTCATAGGCTGACTGCACATCTGCGAACTGTTTTGTGGTTGCTTCGACGTTTCCATAATTGCGATCTGGATGGAACTCTAAGGCCTTTTTGCGGTACGCTTTCTTGATACTTGCGCGCGTGTCAGCTTGGAGACTGGGATTCAGGTCATAGTGCACTCACTCATCCTCAGAAGATTGACGATCAATCCCGAGAAGTTCGTAGTAGCATGTTTTCACCTCACCCGTGGCCCGGCGCCCACCTTCCCCAGGTGCGTTGCTACCGCCCGCATTTGATGATTGGTTTGCACCCATACCGCAAGATTATCGCGCATATGATCATGTCTGGGTTGATGTTTCTGAAAATTCATTAATTTACTTTATGTTCGTTCCGATGAAGGGAAAGCTGAAGTTTGAGACTCGCCAATTATATCAACTCAGTTATACCCCTATATTCTTGATCATTGGGAAACTATTGCGAAAAATATGTATTTGACATATTTTAAAAAAAGTTAATAAAAAAGCGATATCAAAAACCGGTTTAAATAAAGTTAAAGCGAAGTTATACACATTTAAATAATTACGTCAAATGTTATCGATTTATTAAAAAAAGATAAAAGTTTTAAAAGAAATAAGTGCAAAATTAAAAGAGAAGATAAAAGATTTTCTAAAATAATTACGACTTTATATTATTGCCGTCTTTCAAATATATTATTAATTATATATTTTTTTAAATGTTTTCGTTAATGTTATTTTATTAAACGATAAAAATATAAATAAAAATAATAACGATAAAAGAGAGAAAAAGAAGAAATAAAATCGAATAATCGAATATCGAAATTTAAGAATTAAGATTCGATAATCGATAATTAATGTTAAAAATACGATAATTAATTATAAATAACTTATTAAAATTATAATTAACGATAAAATTATAATTAACGATATTGTTATATTAATAAAATGTAATAAAATTTCGAAAAAAAAATTTATAATAATAAAATGTAAATAAAGAAAACAAGTAAAAAAAAAAATTATAAATTGTATATATAATTTTTATATTATGTTATTCTCAGCTATATTATTTTATATCAAAAAACTACGTTAAATTAAATATTAAATTTAAAATTATAATAATTATCTTTTAACGAAAAGTTTATTTCATTTTTAAAAACTAAATCAAAAATCGAAATTTAATAAAAAAGATATAAAAATTATGAATTTCGAACGATAATATATATAAATTTTTATTTTATTTTTAATTTTAAATTCGTTTTATTTTATTATATATTTATTTGATAAAAACTTTTTTATTTAATCATTTTCTTAATTATATATCGTTTAAAAATTTGAAAAAAAGTATTAATTAATTTTAAGAAAATTTATTCTTTCGATTATGTTAATATTGAAATTTAATTAAATAAATATAATATTTTAAATCGAGAAAAAGATTCGAAATGCAATTTATCGATATTCTCGAATTTGAAAATTCGAATAATAATATATATCGCGATGAAAAAATTTACGTTTCTTCGTTAAAACGTCGAAAAATTTAATTAAATAAATGCGAAAAAACGAAGTGCGATCGTGAAATTGAAAATATAAATTACGATCGTGAAATTAAAAAAACGAAATGCGAGAAAACGAATTGCGATCGTGAAATTAAAAAAGATATTAAAAAGAATATTTTAAAAAATAAAACGTTTAAATATTAAAGAATTTTATTATAAATATTTAAAATCAACGTTTATTCAAAATCGATGATTTAAGTTTCAACGTCGATTAATTATATAAATTTTTTAAAATCTTTAAAATATTTTTTACGATTTTTATATTCGAACATTTTTTAATTATTTTAAATCTTTTTCGCTAAACTTTCGAATAGTTTCGTTAATTAATATAAGATTTTTTTCAAAATTTTATATAAAATAAAGCTTTTCATTTTTATTTTCTTTCGTTAATTATCGCGTTTTTTTATATATATATTCGAGCGAAAACTTTCTTTCGCATCGTGCTTTAATTCTCAATTTTCGAATATAAAAATTCGTTTAAAATTTCGTAAAATTGAATATTTTCATTAAACTTAATTTCCAATTTATATAAATTCTTAATTAATAATTTAAAATTTTGAATTTTTTAAATTTCACTTTCTTATTCTTTAATTTCAAAATAAAAAATTTCTTTAAAATAAATTCTTTAAAAATCGATTTAAAATTTAAAAATCTCGATTTTATTTTAATTATAAAAGAATATTTAAATTTCTCGATCGTTTTAATTTTTATACTTTTTATATTTTTCGACGTTTTATTAAAATCGAAATACATTTTTTACGTAATTATTTATAATTATATTTCGAGTTATTACGAAATTATAATTTTTGAAACATTTTTAAATTTTATTTTAAATACTTTATTTCTCGATTTTCTTTATAATAATTTTCTTTAAAATTTTAATTTTCGATATTTATTATTATTATAATTTTTCTCTTTTTATCGAAATCGAAATTTCGTTATAATATATTTTTGAATTTAATTTTATTTTCATTATTTTTTTTATTATCGAAATTGTTTTCACTCTCGTTTTTCTCGATTTTTTTTTTTAATTTTAAATAAAAAATTCAATTAATTAACACACTCGATTTCGATTTAAATTTTTAAATTTTCGAAATTAAATTAAAAATATCGACTTTTATTTTATTTTATAAAGATTTAATTATAATAATTAAAAAATATCTTTTACGTCGTGTTTAAACTTTTTATAAAAAACATTATCGATTTAATAACAATATCGATTTTTAAATTCTCGATTAACGAATCGTAATTATTATTTTAAATTATACATTATTATTTTTTATAGATTTATTCGATTTTTATTTAATAGTATATTTTTAATAATATAAATTATATTATATTTTAAAGTCTCATTCACACTTTTAATGTGAAAAAATTGAGAAATTTCGAACGTTATTTAATAAAATTACTTTTTAAAATTATTAAACGCTTTAAAAGATTTTATCTTATAAAAATAAAAATATAATAAAATATTTATAAAAAATAATAAAATACGCGACTCTTCGCTCGACTTTAATTAAATTAAATTTCATAGTTTTTATTATTTAAACGTCGAATAAACTTAAATCGATTAACGAAAATAATTTTATATTATTTGCGTTTATTTTATTTAGATATTTATTAATTTTAAATAACGATTTATTATAATAACATTTTAATGTCGTTGAATTTTCGTTTATTTATCGATTTGAGATTTGCAAAATTATAAATTAAATATCTTTTATCGTTTTTTTTATTTTTTTATTTTTTATTATAATTTTTATTAAAAAATCGTTTATACATTTTTTTATAATTAATAACAAGTAAAAAAAAATATTAAATAACAATTTAATAAACGAATCGAAATAATTATAAAAATCGTTTTAAATTAAAATTAAAATTTTTAATTTTTTCGATGCGTGAAAAAATATAAAACGTGAAAAGAAATTTTCGAGCATTATAATTCAATAATGAAAGAAAAATGTTTTTATATTAAAATTAATTAATAATCGAATTCTTTTATCGCTTAAATTTAATTTAATTAATAATAATTTTTTTTTTAAAAACAAGCTTATAATTAAAATAATACTTTTAAAAATGCGTTTAATTTAATTTTAAAAAACAATTTTTTAAATAATAAAATTAGTCGTTTCATTTTTAATAAATCATTTATTAATAAAAAACTTTTTCGAAATTTATACTTTCTTCAAATTATTTATTCGTAATTTTGAAATATTATATTTATAAATAATATTTCATTAATAAAAAATTTGATTTATTTAATTTACGTTTTAATTTAAAATTGTTATCTTAATTAATTAAAACGAAAATCGACGAGAAGATGAAACATGTTTTTTATATTTTCGATTTAAGTTTATAAAATAAAAGTTAAATATATTTTTCTTAAAACGATATTAAAAGTATTTATAAAAAAAAATATAAAATATAAAATAAAAAGTATTAACTTTCGAAATAAGATTTTTTTAATTTTGAATATTATTTGAATAATAATAATATATACGTTAAATTTATAAATTCTTATAATTAAAGACTTTATTTTTTAATTTGTTAAAATTTAAATTCGTATTTTTTTTATTTTTTAACGTTTAACTTAAAGACGAAAAATTAAGATTTTATAATTTTAATATATTTTTCGACATCTTTTTAAAAAATTCTATTTCTTTTCTTTCGAATTTTTTTATCGAGATTTTTTTATATTTTCGATTATTTTTTTTTTAAAATTTTTTTTTTTTTTTTTTTTTTATTATATTAAAAATTATAAATCGATTTTCAATTTTCTTATTTTATTGAATATTATACGATTTTTTTTAATGTAAATCTCGATTTTATTAATGAATTTTCTATCGATCGATAAATCTCTCAATTTCATATTTATTTTTAATCGTTAATTCGTTTTCATCGATTATTAATTCTTAATCTTCTTTCTTTAATCTTTAATATAAATTTTCCTTCTTTAATATAAATTCGAATATAACGATAATTTTTTTTAATTTTTTAAATTTTTTTTAATTTTCGAAAATTTTCGAAAATTTCAATTTATAAATTAAATTTTTTCATTATTTAAAAATTTAATAAAAATTCGTTCTTTAATTAAATAATTTAATATTTTCTAAATTGAAAAATTTATATTTTTAATAAAGTTTTATATAAATTTTATTATTAAGTTTTATAATTAAAAACTTATATTTTTTATTATATTTATTTTTTATTTTCGCGACGATAAAAATAAAAAAGTCGATAATTTTTTATCGTCGATTAATCGATTTATCTTTTAATAGCGACGTTATTAATATTTATTTCATTATTTAATTTTATATTATAAACGATTTTATCAAAATCTTTTTTATCGAAAAATTAATTAAAACTTTTTTTTTTAAAATAATAAAAATCTTATTTTACGAAATGTTAAAATCATAAATAATATAAAAACGTAAAACAATTTTCATAATTTAATTAATTCTTTTAAATTGCTTATTAATTTGCGAATAATAAATAATAAATTTATTAATTTAATTCTTAAAGTAAAGAAAATAACTTTTTAAAAATCGAAAAAAAAATTCGAATCATGATTTAAAATCGTAATTCGCGAAATTTCTCAATTCGTAATTTTTTTTAATAACATTATCGTTTATTTTATTACGTTTCAAATGATCTTTTCGACGACGCTTATTATTATTTTCAAAAATTTATATATTATATTTATTAAAACGTTATTTTCGTTTTTCAAAAAAAAAGAGAATTAAAATGAAATTTATTTTAATCGTATAAAAACTTGCAAACGACGTTATTATTAATTTCAAAGATTTATAAAACGCGTGTTTAATAATTTAATTTAATTAATATTGCGTATAATGCAATTTTTTTTTAAATCTTTAAATTAAATATTTTATATAATAATTTTCGACGATTCGTTCGTAAATTTTATAAAAGTTATTATAATTTTAAAAATTTAATGTTAATTTCAATATCTTTTATTTTATAACATTGAAAATATAAAAATCTTTTTTTAAAATTGAATAAATCGCGATAATAAACGAGTTTCTTTTATTACATAAATTAAATATTAAAAACTTTATTATTTTTACAAACTTTTTATCTTCGAACAAACGATTTCTTTATTATAATTAAAACTTATAAATTTAAAATCATTTTTTACTTTCTTTATACGTTTTTTCATTTTTAATTAAAAAATTTAAAAAATTTTCATTAAAGTGAAAATATAAATATTAAATTTATTAAACACATTAAGTTCGTTAATTTTACATTTTTTTTTTTCATTTACGAAGAAATATAAAAAAAATATTTAAAATTACGTTTTTTTTTTCTTTTTTTTTTCGCATATTTAAATTGAATTGCGAAACGCATTTAAAAACTCTCATAAATTTTACATTTATTCGATTCGAAAATGAGAAAAAAAGTATAATTTATTATACGATATTTATAATAACAAAATAATTTATAAAAATAATTGTTTTTTTTTTCGAATTTTTAATTTAATATATAAAAAATCTTTTTTAATATTTATATTAAAGTTGTAATTTTTAATTTCGTAAATTAATATTTTAATTTCGTAAAATTGAAAGCTTCGATAAAAATATAATATATTAAATATTTACTTTTAAGTTTTTTTTTAAAAATTATCGAAAACGTAATATAAAATTATTTCGAATTTATATTTTTTAAATTAATCGAAATTAATATAAAATTAACGTATTAAATTATAATTATAATTATAATAATAAATTTTTATAATAAACTTTTTTTTGAAAAATCTCGAAAGTTTTATTCTTTTTTTAAAAAAAAAATATTTAAATGTTTTTAATATATGTTTTTTAAATTCGATTTTTTTTATATAAATAAACGTTTAAAAAACTTAATTTTTAAACGTTATAATAATTTAAAAATTTAAATAAAATATTATATACTTTTTCGCAATTAATTCGTTATTCTTTTATAAATTTTCAAAATTTTTAATATTTCTAAAAAATATATTTCTTAAATCACGACTTTTTTTTTTAAATATTTATAAATTTAAAGTTATTGATCTTTTAACTTAATAAAATAACCAATAAATAATTTAAATAAAAATTTATTAATTTAATAAAATTTTTTAATTTCGTCAAAAATCGAAAAATCGTTTTTAAATACTCGAAACGTTTTTTTATTATTTACGAAAAAATGATTATATTATTAATATAACATTTTACGAAATAACGATATTAATATAAAAATTTATTCATTTTTTTAATTATAAAACATCGAGTTTTTGAAGTTTATAATTATTATATTAAAGTATTCGAATTCGCGATACGATATAATAATAAATTTTTATCGATAATCTTTTAATATCAAAAAAAAATAAGATTAATTATTATAATTAACGACGAAAATAAAAATACATTTTTGAATTATCATGATAATATCGTTTTATAACGATAAAAAATAATTATTAAATATTATAATTTTATTAAAACTTCGAATATTAACGACGACTCTTTTTTTTCGTTCGAAATTTCTTTTTCGAATTTACGTATATAATTTTATATACGATAAAGATTAAAAAGATAAAAAGTGTTAATTTCGAAAATTAATTCGATTTTTTTTAAATATACATTTTATCGAACTTTTTATCGATTAATCTTTTAATTTCGTTATCGAAAATTGTTAATTAATAAAAATAAATATTTATATTTATTTTAATTCGAACAAATCGATTATATTTTTAATATTTTTTCAAATTTTAAAGTCTTTTTTCACGATTCGACGTATAATATTTATATATTCGCGTTTATCGTAAATTATTATTTCGTTAAAAACTAAATTTTTAAAAAAAAATCGATTAAAACTTTCTTAAATATTAATTTCAAATTCAATAATTTTATTAAATTTATAATTATAAATTCATTATTTTTAATAATCTTTATTATCAAAAAATTAAAAAATAAATATATTAAATTATTTTAAACATTTATAAAAATAACACTTGCGTTTACGAAACGAGAATATATTTTTTTTATTTCGAATTTAAAAATAAAATTTCGATCGAAAAGAAAATATTTATCGCGTAAAGAAATTTTCACAATTTTAAATATTTTAAATAAAATCATTTATCGACGTTTCGAGCGTATAATTTTTCGAATTCACACATTATTTCGAATAATAATTTAAATAAAAATGATAATATTTTCACATTTTATAAAAAAAAGTTTATTTCGAAATATTATTAATTATATTCTCAAAATTGAAAATATTTATAATTATCAAAAAACTCGTTTTTAAAGTATTTATTATATATATATCTTTAATAATTTTTTTCAAAATTGAGATTTTGTTATTAATTTCGCTTTTTACAAAAAACGAAAAATTAAATTATTCATTAATAAAATATATATTAAAATTAATTTCTCGCAATGTTATTAAAACTTTATATTTATTTAATTTAAATTCGAAAATGATTTTTTTCAAGAAATTTATTAATTATATTTATAAAATTTATTATATTTAAATATTTATATTTAATTAATATTTTTATTATAAAATTTATTAATTTCGTAAAATAATATTATAATCGAAAAATTATATAAAAAATAAAAAAAAGTAATATCGAAAATGTAATTATATATAATTTTTATAAAAATAACTAATTAACTTATATATTATTAATAAACATTTATATTATTTTTACATTTTGAATCGCATTAAATTATAAGTTTTTTGCGTAATTAAATTACGATTTTTAATTTTTAATACGTTTTTCATTTTCAAATCATTTAACATTTTTAAAATATATCGTTTACGTAAGTTAAAAATTATTATTATAATAATATTTAATGAAAGATTTTATTAACTATTATCGTTTTCGTTTTATATATTAATCGAGTTTAAGTTATTAAATTAATTTTAAATATAATATTTCGCGATATCGTATCGTAAGATTTTTCAACTTTATTAAAATAAATTAACAAATTCGTAATTAATATTTCGTATAAATAAATCTTTTTACTAATTTTAATAATATATTTATAACGTTATAAGTTTAAAATTATAATATAATATATTAAATACTTAATTTATAATATTGTTAAAAATATTATTATTAATAAATTAAATATAAAATGAAATCTTAATTTATTTATTATTTAATTTTATGATTAAGTGAAATGTTAAAGACTTAATGTGTATATAATAACTTATATTAATAATATATAAAAAAATCTATTTATGAAAAGTAATTACAAAAAACGATATTACGAAAAAAATGCGCACTCGTTAAAACGCTAAGTTAAATATAAACTAGCGCGAATATAAAAGTATATTATATATATCGAATATATTAAATATTAATGTAAATATAATATAAATATATAAAAAATATATAATATAAGCTTATAAGAAAGAAATTATAACATTATTTCTTTTATTAAAATCGAAGCTTCTGCGACGTTTTTAACACGTTTAAACGTAAACGAAATAACGTTTTTAATCGCTATAACTTAATATTTCGATTCGAATTCGAAATCGTTATAAGCGAAGAAATTATATATTAATAATATTAATAAAAAACTTTATTCGAATGATTTTTCGAACGAAAAATAAAATATAAATTTATTTAAATATTTATAATAATAATCGACGATTAAATTAAAACTTTTTATCGCGTTAATAAATAATTATCATAATAAATTATTATAAGCTTTTAATTCGATATATTTAATTTTATACATAAAATATTTCTTTTTATTTATAATAAAATCTTTTATTTTTTCATCGATTTTAAATTCGAAACTTTTTTTAATTTTTCATATTTCACTCTTCTCGTCGATATCGATAAATGATAATAAAGTTATGCGTTATTTTGAAAAAAAATCATTATTATTAAAATAAAATAATTATAAATAAAAAATGAGATAAAATCTTTTTATTAACGTTGATATTTTCAAATAATATATTAAATTATCGTATACTTTAATAATTTTAAAAGATTTTAAATTTTTATAATCAAATAATTTATTTAATTTCATCGTTTTAATGTTACGATTATTTAGCATTATTATATTATTTATTATAAATTTCGAAATTAATATACGATATCGATTAATTTTTTTTTTATAAAGCTCGAAATTATTCGAGTTATTTTTTAATATAATATCTTATTCGATTTATTTTATTTATAAAAATATCGACGAATTGAATTTTTCTTTTAACTTTTTAACTAATAAACTACTTTCAAAAACTAAAAGATTTTAACTTTAATCGAGAAATATATTCTTTAATTAGAAAAAAAGAAAATACATTTATAAAAGTGTTTTTATTTAAATTTATTTCAAATTTTACAAGCGAAAATTCACTCACTCAATCGTTTTAATTATAATTAATATATACTCGCAAAAATTATTTAAATAACGCATTAACATTTTCGATTTGATTGTTTATTTTAAAATAAAAAGCAATGAAAAAGAATGATTTTATTCTCACTTTATAACATAATTCTTTTTAAAAATATGCTATAAATTATATATCGCGATTAAAGATAATAAAGAAGAAATATTCTTTCTTTTATTAAATTTATTCGATAAAAACTTATATAATCGCTTTCATTTCGAAAAAGTTTAAAAATATAAATTTTTTCTTTTTGAAAAATCTGTTTATCACAATTATAATATTTTAATATAAACGATTATATTTTAAATAAATTGATAAAGAAATAATGAAATCGATAAAAATGTTTTATTAATAATAATTTAACATGAATAAAGATTTTAATAATTCTTATTTACCTTCACGATAAGTTTTTAATCTTTTATAAATATAATAACTTTTTATATAATGTGTTATTAAATTTGTTATTTTAAATTAATAATAATAACGTAATAATCTATTATAAATAAATGATTTATTTACGTGTTTATTAAAAAACGTATCGTATATATCTTTAATAATCTTAATGCGTAAATTCGAATCGTTTAATATATAAAATTTATCGTTTATATATAATAAATCGTTATAAATTTTATAATCTCTCAATTCGAATTTAATTTTATTTTTAATAATATTTAAAAGAAATTTTCTTTAATTTAAAATCTTTACTTGAATAATATTTTAAATAACGTTATTATATTCATAAACGCTTTTTATTTAACGCAATAAGTTCGAAACTTTAATTATAAAAACTTTCGTTAATTCAATATTTGATTTTTCTTTAAAAGTCTTTATTAAAGATTTTGATAATAATTTTACACTTAATTTCTCATTATCGATATTATTTTATTCGCTAAATTTATATATTATTGTAATCAAATAAATCACATTTTATTTTATTTTATTTAATAATATAAAAATAAATTGTGTTGCATTCTTTACTTTCTTATTTAAATTGTCATTTTTGAAAATAATTTAATAACGATATTGCGTATAATTATTATTATCATTCTCCGAATTTTTTTTTACTCTTTATATTAAATTATCGAATTTAATACTTTGTTTTTCAAGACGATACGTGATGCGAAAATTAAATTTTAATAAAATTTTTATTTATTTAACTTGACGCGAATTAATTACTTCGATGATATAAAATATTATAAATTTTTATAAATTAAAACGATTTGAATGAGATTTTTTATAAAAATTATCGCGAATTTTAAATATTACTCTTCAAACGCACGAATTATAATTATAAATTCTTTATTATAAATATCGTAATTATATTTTATTAAAGACCTTTTTTTAAAAAGAAATGCGACAAATTTTAAAATTTTATCGGTTTTTTTTATAACAATATGGTAATTATTATATAATTAAATACATTAATCTTCAATCACGTTTTTTTATTTAAATCGAAATGAATAAATATAAATGCGATAATAATTTTTTTTTTAAATGCATTAAATGCGAGTTGCTCGAATTTATTCTTTATTTAAAAATATATAAAAAAAAAAATTTATTTGATATATGTGAGATTAATAAAAAATATAACAATTTTTAAATATTTTAAAATAAATTTACGATAAAAGTTGATAAAGTTTAAAAATGTTTACACATTTTTAATATAACGAGATTTTCTTTATTACGTAATCGTGTTAATTTTTTTAAAATTTATTTCGATTTCATCGATAATAATAATAAAATCAAAATATTTAATTTTAATAATATAAAAGTCGCATTTATTAATATTAAAATAAAGGTTAATTTGTTGAAATTTTTTAAAAATTTTCTTTACGTGAAAAACGTGCTCTTTTTTAATATTATTATAAATAAAAATATTATCAAAATACGCTATATCAAAAACGTTTAAATATTTCTTTAATACATTATTAATAAACGTTTAAAATATGATAAAAGCGTTATATAAATTAATTATTATTATTATATACTTATAAAAGTTATATCTCGTAAAAAAGATTATCTTTTTTTTATAATTTTCTTTTGTTCGAATCTCGTTAAAGATAATTATAATATCGAATTTATTATAAATTTAAATTGCGCAAAATTTGATAAAAGTTTATTTAATTAACGACGATGCGTTTCGATTAAAAATGATGAAAGCATTAAAAGCTCGATAATCGATATAAAATTTAAATTCTTCATTTAACTTTTTTATAATGAAAACGAAAACGACGTAAAGCGATATATTAAATTAAATGTATTTTTTTCTCAATATCTTATCGATGTATTTCTTAATTATAAATGTTTATTTCTTAAATATATCGTAAACTCTTTTCGCAAAGAATGTCGTTTCTTTTTTAAAATATATTTCGAAATTAATAAAACGACGTGATAACAACTTGTTTATTTTTATAAAATTTTATATTTTAATTTACTTATAATATGTCTTAAATATACGCATCTTTAATTTCTTTATATTAAAATTTTTTTTTCTCAATTTGTTAAAAAACTTTTTATAATCATTTATTATTATCGCGAAAACGTTTATTATAAAATTAACCTTTTCGATAAATAAAGAAAATTAAAACAATTATTTAAAGTCTTAAAATTATATTACGATGATTTTATTCTTTAATTTTTTCGTTATTTTCATAAAAATCGAAGCGAAGATCTTTATTATATTAATGTATTTAAAAGAGTTTTTTTAAAAAAAAATCAATTCTTTTTATCGTTATAAATCGTTATAAATTTATTATATAAAAAACAATAAAATATATAATAATCGAAATTAAAAATTATAATTCTCTTTTTAAATAAAATATGAAAATTATATTATCTCAATTACAACATTTTCAAAATAATCTTAAATTATTTAAATGCGATAATGAAATATTATAAATTCTTTACGTGATTTTCGATAATTAATTTAATTAGAATTATATATATAATATTAAATATAAGCTTATTATTCGCTAAACGTAATTTGCAAAATCTAAATAAAATTATTTTCGATAATTTATTTTTCGTAATAAAGATAACGTTTATAAAGTTATATACAAAATTTTTAATATTAATAAAACAATTAATTTTGATAACATTTTTATTGATATAAACTTATTTAAGAAAATTTAATTATTATCTATATTATAATAATGCTTCGATAATAACGACATAAATTAAAAACGAAACGAAAACGAAAAAGCTTTCTTTTTTTAATTTTTTAATTTTTATACGCAAATGTTTTTTCAAATCTTTAATAACGATTTAAGTAAAAACATTTAATTTTTCGATCTTTTAAAAAATTCGATAAGTTTTAATATTTTTTTAATTTCAACTTTTACGATCTTCATTATTATTTTTATTTAATCTTTATTAAAAAACTTTACGTTTTAATATAACGCATTTTTATTAACGAAGCGATAATTAATTTTAAGACATTTTCAATATCGATTTTTTTTCACGATTCGATTAATTAAAGTTTTTAAATAATAATATTTTATATTTTAATATAAAAAATCTTATTTAAAATTATTTAATCGATTATTACTTTCATTTTTATCGAAAAAACAATTGTTATTACGTATTAATAATTTAATAAATTTTTCAATTTTAACTTTTTAATCGTTTTCAAATTTGTTATTTTTCAAAATGCATTATTAATAACTTTTAAATCTGCGGCGATATAACGTAAACAAGCGATTATATTTCGAAATGAGATAAAACTTTCGTCAAAAATTCGATATCTCAATCGTATATTAATTAATCGCTTTGTATTAAACATTTTTAAAATGTTTATATAATTTAAAGAAACGATTGTTGCGCTAAAATAAGTATAAAAGATCTCGAAAGATTTTTTTTTGTTTTTAACATTCATATCGAAATTTGAATCATGAAATTCAATATTTAATTTAACAAAATTATCGTATATTTCAAATATGTTTTTTAATTTCTTAATTATTTCGTTTATCGTAAAATAAAAATTATAATAAATTATATTCGAACGAGTTTTAATGATATCGAAAATCGTATTTTTATAATAATCTCTCACATAGTCGATTTTATCGATTTTAATAAGAAATTATTTAACACTTTATTTAAACTTCGTATAAAAATGTATACGTTAATTATCTCACTTATAACGATCTTTTTTAAAATTCTTAAAGTTTTTCACGTTCGAATAATGTTTATTAATGCTAATAATAATTCTCGTATTTATAACATTTATTTTTATAATAAATATATAATGTTAATTATTCTCTTTTAAAAAATTAATTAAAAAAACGTTATTATAACGTGAACGAATTTTTATATAATGTTTCTTCGCATTAAAGTTTATTAATTTCTCTTCGTATAACGTCGCAACGATAATTTTAAATTATTTATTTTTATAATATTAAAAATTAGTCTTTTACGTAACGTATATAAAATTAATTTTAAAATTAATTTTAAGATTAACTTTAAAATTAATCTTAAAACCAGTTTTATCTTAATATTATCTTGGCGAATAAACTTAAAAATACAATTTTTTCGTATTTTTTATATATTTAATCAATTTATATATAATATTTATTATATATTTTTTAATAAATTATAAATTCGATTTATAACGATTAAAAAAATAATATTTATTTAAATCGCATTTCTTATATAAATATTTTATTAATAATGATTTAAAATAAATTATTATTATATTGCGACAACTCGTTTTTTTTAACTCGTAACTTTCGACGAATTAAGTTATCGCAATTTAAATATAAAAAATATCGAATCAAGTTTCTTCGTATAAAGCATTTAATTTCTTTATAAAAATATAAAGTTTTTTCGCATAAGATAATTCGATTTCTTTATACGAGTATTTAATTTCATTTTATCGAATATTCTCTCTCAAATACAATTATAAAATATCGTTTTAAATTTTTTCATATAAAGCATTTCGTTTTATATTATCGAATATCGTATTCTTTTAAGTTTTTTTATATAAAATATTCAATTTCTTTATAAGAGTATAAAGTTTTTTCGTATAAAACAATTCGATTTCTTTATACGAGCATTTAATTTCATTTCATCGAATATTCTCTCTTAAATATAATTATAAAATATTAAATTAAGTTTTTTTATATAAGATATTTCGTTTTATATTATCGAATATCGTATTCTTTTAAATTTTTTTATATAAGATATTTCGTCTCATATTATCGAATATCGCATTTTTTCAAATTCTTGCGTACGAGATTTCAATTTCTTCGTATAAGATATCAAGTTTCGAATTTAACGAACTTTTTATAATAAAAAAGAAAAATAAATCTCTATTTTTTATTAAGCTTTTTATAATAAAAAGAAAAAAAAGTTTTAAAATTATCGAGCTTCTCATAAATAAAAAGATCAAATTTTAAAAGATTTTTCAAAATAATACGAAAAAACGTTTTTAATTAAGACGTTAAATTTTAAATTATTATTAAACTTCTCATATTATAAAAAAAATTAAATCTTTATATTAAAATAACTTTTCGTATTATAAAGAGAAATAAGTTTTTATATTAAAACGTTATAATATATTAAATATTTATTTCGAATTAAGTTTTTTATATAAAGAAAATCACGTTTTTAATTAAAACGTTAAATTTTAAATTATTATTAAGCTTTTTATATTATAAAAAGACATAAATTTTTATATTAAAATAGTTTCTCGTATTATAAAGAAAAATAAATTCTTATATTAAAGCGACAATTCTTAAATTTCAATTGAATTCTCGTATTAAAAAGAAAAACAAATCTTTATATTAAAGCGATATTTTTTAAATTCTTATTAAGCTTCTCGTATTACAAAACGAAAAAAAGTTTTTATATTTAAAACATCATAACGTATCGTTATAACAATTGAATTCTCGTATTAAAAAGAAAAACAAATTCTTACATCAAAGCGTCAAATCTCAAATTATTATTAAACTTTTTATATTACAAAAAGAAATAAATTTTTACATTCGAGCAACTTTTTATATTATTAAAAAAAACAAATTTTTACATTAAAGCGACATTTATTAAAATTCTTATTAAGCTTTTCGTATTATAAAGCGAAAAAAGTTTTTATATTAAAGTATTATAACGTATCATTATAAAAAAATGTTAAAATAATTATATACGTTATCTTTTAACGTTATAAAAAAATGTTGAAAATCAATCTTTTGCGTAACGTACGTAAGATTAATTTTAAAATTCATTTTAAAATTAATCTTAAAGTTAGCTTTAAGATTAATTTTATCTTGATATTATTTTGACGAATAAACTTAAAAACACGATTTTCTCGTATTTCTTATATATTTAATTAACTTATATATAATATTTTTTATATAATTTTTAATATATAATATAAGTTTTTTATTATAATACGATATTTATTTCGTAATCGTCGAATTTTTATAACATTTTCTTCTTTTTTAATAACACGCGTATTAACGTTTTTTAATTAATGAATTAAAATACGAAATTTGATTTTAACTTCATTTACTTTTTTATCAATTTATATATTCTTTTATTAAATTACGATTAGGTTTTTTTAACAAATTCAAATATTTTTAATTATATTCTTAAATGCGTTACGCTATTTTTTAAGAAATTTAATTATATTAAATATTAACGAAATTCTCGAATAAATTAATAATCGCATAAACGAAATTCGCGTTATCTTTAATAATATTCGTAAATAACATTTCGTCTTGAAAATCATTTAATTCGATCGTGAATCTTTTAACGCGTTAACGTTAACGTAATTTTTTTTAACGATTTTTAAACATTTTCGATTAATCGTTTTTATCTTTCACGTTAAATTTAAATATTAATAACTTTTTTATTTAAATTGTGTTAAATGAAAACAAATTATCACGATTCGAATTTTCATTATTTTCATCGAAATTATCAAATAACGATAAATATTAAACGTTATTTATTATATTTATTACAATGTTTTAACTTTATTTTTATATTTAATTAAACTTTGATATAAGCGTTATTTTCGAATTCACGAAAAAACTCGATAAAATATCGACTTTATTTTTTTATTTATAATTTAAATTTTTTATAAATAAAAAACTTTAATGTGATTATAATTGAGATTTAATTATTTGTAAAATTAAAACGATCGCTTTCTTTTAATTGATTTTGCGAAATTATTAATGTTTTAATTCGCGTTTTAGATTTTTAACGTATTATCGTTAAGATAAAAATAAATAATAAAGTGTTATCGTGATTAATGCGTCTCTTTAATTACATTTTTAATTTCGTTAACAATTTATTATTGTTTAAAAGAGAGATAAATAATATTATATTAAATATTTAATGTGTATACAATAACTTATATTAATAATATATAAAAAATATTATTTATAAAAACTAATTATAAAAAGCGACATCACGAAAAAGATGCGCATTTATTAAAACGCTAAATTAAATATAAATTAACGCGAATATAAAGATATATTGAATATATCGAATATATTAAATATTAATGCAAATATAACATAAATATATAAAAAAAATATAATATAAATATACAAAAAAGAAATCATAATATGAAAATATATTAATATTATTTTTATATTAAATATCGATAAAAGTTTACACTTCGAAGTTTATTCGATTATTGCGAATTTTACTTAAATAATTTTTTTCTAATAATTATTATATTATAAATTCGTTATATAAATATTTATTCGCAATTCTTTATTAAATAATTATAAAATTATTATACGTTATAAAATTAAGTTTTTATTTACGAGATTCTCGATTACGAAACGATATATATTATAATTAAAATGTAATTATTATAATAATTAATTATAATATTAATTGAGTTAATATTTTATAAAAATATAATATAAAACACTTAATTGTATTACTTTAAAAATGTTATAAAGAAAAGTGCGATTTAAATTACGAGCGTATACGTTCGTTATATAATTTATCACATAATATAAATTTCGATAATTTTCTTCGCACGCATATTCTTAAAAAAAATCGAACGTCGAATAAATAAAGTAAATCGAACGTAAGATATTTACAATAAAATTAACGTCGAATAATTAATATAAAGTTATTTTTATACATTTTTTTTACTCTTTATACGTTTTATAAAAATTCGAATTTTAAATTTTAAATTTAAAATTCGTAATGTTCAAAATCGAATAAAAATAATGAAAAACTCGAAAAAGAAAATAATCATCTTTTTATAAATCATTTTTATTTTTATAAATCATTTTTATTTTTTATATATCATTTTTATCTTTTATAAACATTCGAATTTTAAAAACGAGATTCGAAATTCGCGATATTTAAAGTCGAATAAAAAGAATAAAAATCGAAAATTTAAAACGATTATGTTTTTTTAAATATATTTATTACGATATCTTATATAAAAAATTTCACTTTTTAACGAAAAATCGTTTTTTGACAAATTTATTTATAAATTATTTAATATATATTAAAAATCGATTATTATATAATTAATAAATATATATAAAAATAAATTTTTCGACTAAATAAAATATTTCGAATTATATATATATATATATATATATATATATTCGATTAAATGTAAAATTTATAAAATTATTTCAAAATATTAATGTTTAATAATAATAATAAAACGATTTAAATAATTTAAACGTCTTAAACGTTTTCTTTAAAATAACGATTTAAATAATCTTAAATAAATAATATAAAATTGCTTTCACTTTAAAAACATCGTAAAACGTAACAAATTTATCGAAATATAAAATCTTAATAAAATTATTAATTATTTATTTATTAATAAATATATATTAAATATTTATAATATTATTATAAATTTTTTCGCGCACAAAATAATAAACGATGTTAATATGTTTAATGCGAACATAAAATTAAACGTTTTTTATAAAAATAATTACGTTTTAATTATTTTTAAAAATCACGATAATTTTAAAATTCGAAATATTAAATCGCAAAAATTGATTAAAAAGATTCTTTAATCAAATAATTTTCTTAATAAATTATATTTAATCGATATACTTTATTTTATAAATAAATAATGTTATAATAATTTAATATATATTTAATTAATTAATAACGTTATTATTTAAATTGAATAAACAATTAAAAATGAATCTTCGAATTAAGTTTTCAACTTAATTAAAATTAATATAATCGAATAAATCTTTTAAAAAATCTTTATATACGAGTATATAATGTATTATATTTTTAAAATATTAAAAAATTTGAATAATCGCATTTTAATGCGATGAAATAAAATTAATTAAATATCGATTAATTAAAAAAATAACATAAACGATATTGAAACGAATTTTCAATATAACGAATATAAAAAGGTTTATAACGAATTAATATTTTTCACGAAACTTTTTAAAAATTACGTAATTCTTTTCGATAAACGTTAATTTACGATTAATTTCGAATAATATATTAATAAAAATGAGATTTCAACATTTAAAGTAATTAAAAAAGCGTATAATATACGCTTTTTATCTTAAATAAATAATGTTATTACGACGATTTTTTTTAATAACTATATTTAAATAAAAAACGCATATTTTCAAATTTAATATATAAAATTTAATATTTAAGACATTTTTGATTCGTTTAATAGCGACTTTATTACGATTTATAATTAAAACATTATTACTATAAAACGTTATAATAATTTCTTTTTTAAAATTAATAAAAATATTATTATTTAATTCGATGAAATTGAAATCGAGTCTTTTAATACAAATCGAAAAATGTTAATATTAAACTTTGAAAAATTGCTTTAAATTATAAATTTTTTTATTTAATTTGTAAATCTTAATATTGTTTTTATTAAAGTTTTTAAATTGTTATATATAATTTTTTTTTTGAATATCGTTATAAAAGAAAAGCGATTTTAATAATTATTTATTTTATACTTTAATTCATAATCGTCGCAAGCGTAAAAATCGTTTTATAATTTATAAACTTATTATTAACGCGAAAGTGTTATAATAATTATAATTTCTTTATTATTCGAATTCTCGAACAATTTAACGTGTTTTCTAACGAATTTTTTTTTTAAAACTTCACTTTATAATATAAATTTAACGATCTTTAAAAATACGAGCTTTTAAAAACGTTTAAATAAAATATTAAATGTTATTATTTATAAAAAACTTGTATTTATCTCGCATATTAATCTCTTAATTTATATAAAATAAATTATTAAAAATCGTTTATTTATAAATTATAAATTCGAAAATGTTAAATTTATTAATAT
>WOGZ01000176.1:0-70582 GCA_009733775.1 Alectoria sarmentosa
GGGGGTAGGGAGATAGAGGATAAGCGGTGTTGGGGGATTGTGGGGGTGGGATTTGGATCGGGCGGGTTGACGGCTTGGGTTGGGTTGAAGGTTAGGGCTGAGCTGGGGGGGCCTTTGGGGGAGGGGGGAGGGAGGATGTGGGGTTGTGGGTGGGATGGGGATGGGATGGGAGGGGGGAGGGTTGTTTTGGGAGAGAGAGGGGGTGGGGGGGCGAGATTGGGATGTTTTGATTTTGTTGGAATGGTTTTCTTTCTTAAAGGTGGTATTACGAGAAGGAAAGGACGGATCGAGCTCATGCGCTGGAAAATTCTTCGCCTTTTCACACGCCTTCGACCACTCCAGTATCTGTTTAGGACTTGACCGTCAAATTGGCGCTAGCTACGGCCCATCGATTAGAAAACTTCTTCGCCTTTTTCGCATACCCTCAAGTCACCTCAATATTCGTCTATCGTTGACAATCAAACTGGCGCTACAGCCCACCGACTAAGAACTCTTCGCCCTCGCAGATTCTACTCTTTGCCTCGCTACGCGTCACGTGCATTCATACGACCCCTGTTTCAGTCAGTAACACCCCATTCTTGCCACCCGCCACGACCTCGCTCTCCCCACGCATCGTCACCCTCGCCCTGTTCAAGTTCCAGAATCCCCCAAAGACCAAACCCGGGTGCCACACCGTCAGCGCCACGCTGGCAATCACGATCATCAAACCCTCTAGGATCATAAAGGTGGCTTGGTCGTTGGCTAATTTGCCGTTGAAGCCTCCGTGCAGTTCGGCAACGCGGAAGCACGATCGGATGAAGATGGTGAGGGTTGCTATGACCAGTGCTGTCAAAATGGAATGGAAGTCAGTGTACTGATATCCTCACCGCATATCACAGTGCCCGAGGCCGGCTAGAAAGTATCGCAGGGACATACCGAGCAGAAAGCCGTGGAACCTTCCTACCCCACAGCCACATCTCCTCAACCCCTCTCTAGCGTCCGCCCCGTACCTTTTCACTTGCACCGCGAAATCCGCACACAAGCTCATGAATATGAAGAGCGAAACGACCTGGAATGACAGACCGGCAATCATGATGTTGATCCCATTCTGTCCCTGGGACGAGTTGCTCCCAGGCGACGTATCGGCTAGCGCTCCACCAGCAGCTTGCAGGACCAGCGAGAAGACGTCTGCGGTAATGAAGATGATGGTGTAGGTCCTCGGTTTGAAGCGCGCGAATTTCTCGCCGTAGAGGACGACGATGCGGGAGAAGCAGAGGTAGATGCCTGCGGAGAGAAAACAGGGGGCTATGGTTAGGACGATGAGGTACCTGTGACTATCATCAGCTATACGGGCAGTGGAGAGTGGGCATGTACATTGTTGAGGAAGCCGGCAGACTTACATGAGGAAGGGGTTCGACAGGAAGGGATTGTAGTGCATCTGGACTCTAGCAATATAGCCAATCATCTCAAGGATTTCGCCGCCGAATATGGCGCCCAGGAACGACCATGTGCGGTATCTGATTCCAAAGAACAGTTGGACGACGAGGACGAGGGAGAAGATGGCGAGATAGAAAGCGTTGCCGGCGAGGGAGGGGTCGTATTGGACTTGGGCCCACGAGAGGGGGCAGGTCTGGAGGGTGCAGAGCCAGGGTTCGTTGTAGAGCGTTGAATTGGTCGAGGAATATGTGACGTTGCTCATCTTGAACGAAAAGGGTTGTGGGGATAGAAAGAGAGGGAGAGAGGGAGAGATAGCTGGAGAAGAGGAAAGAGGGCCGATCAGGACACAAAGACGAAGATGCTGGCGTTTCTCAGGGAGGCTTCCAAAAAGGGGAGAAGATGGAAAGTAGACAGCGAGTCTGCGCACAGTGGTGGCCTTGAAGAGGAGACCAGAAGAACTTATACTGACCTATCCTGCAAGACAGAATCGTTCGACCAGGAACACTAGCGCTTCGACTGTTCTCACGTCGCATCACCATTGGACAGGTCGTGAATCCTTCCAAAGAACATGCTGGGGGGATTAAGATGATTTCCACGACCCTCTTCCCTCCATTCATCTTACCCTTGAGGCCCTTGAGCTAGGAGTCTCTGAGATGGGGGCAGTCTTCTGAGTGAAACGCGTGGCCTGCAGGCGGTGAAATTCATTCTCCCTATATTTAGGATCATCTCATGCAGAGTAATCAATTATATTGTCAAGTTGATCGGGAAATGGCATTGGGGACGGTACTGTATGGACATGTCGCTTGTACCAGAAGAAAATGCTACTTAGCGAGTCACGACGCAGCCAATGGGATGACTTCACTCGGGGGCTGTGCTCGTTATGTAAGCGATTTCCATTGGTCATGGGTCTTGCGCTAATCTGTTGGCCAAGCAATAGGCTGATTTTCTCCCCTTAAGCTTCACGACGCAGCCAACCGACTTCTTTACTTTATATCCACCTGTTCGACCCCCATCCATTAGGCAACAATGAATTCACATCACCCCTTTAATTCGGTGTCAGCAACTTCAGTCTCGTGCTGGCCCCTCGAAAAAGAGATCAATCGCTTCCGTCCACCGATCGACAGCCATGTCGTCTTCGTCGGCACTCGGAAAGCAGCACCGTTCCCGAGCCGGTGGAGTCCATGTCAAGACGGGCTGCACAACATGCAAGTAAGTCCTCCATTTTCTCATCTTGGCTTCTTGTCATTGAATACTTCACACACGTAATGGAATCTGCACCAGCCTCGTCGCCTCCTACCTCCCAACGCCTACTTTTACACTAGGCCTACAAGGCACTTTGCAGCTCTCGCGTCCTTACTTGGCTTCACTTCTCATACGCATCTTGGTTCTTTTCTCTGATTATATGACGGTGGGAGTTGGAGTCGTCTGAGTCATGTCATTGACCGCTCAATATGACATAGAATTCGACACGTCAAATGTGACGAAGAGAAGCCTGCCTGTCTCAAATGCCGGAGCACCGGACGTGTTTGCGATGGCTATCTACCCGAAAAACCCTGCGCCTCTGCAGCCGTACTCCATAAGGAAGCCCAGACATCATCTACTGAATTGATCCCTATTCCTCCAACTCCGAGCGTGGGAATCACAGGGACCAATCGAGAACGGCGAGGCTTTGAATATTTCCACTGGGAGACCGGACAAGACATCGGTCAGGCCTTAAACCTCGACCTCGCACACCGGCTGATACTTCAGACAAGCCACTCGAACCCTGCTGTGCGATGTGCAGTGGTCGCACTGGGCTCGATCGGCGAACGTCTTCACATTAACAACGTTCTTACCTGGGAGAACAAACAAGCCAACAGCTGCCATGAATTCGCTCAAGTGCAATACTGCAAAGCGCTAAAACATCTCCGAGAGCAGATAACCAACGACCCAAGTCACTCTGAGGACCTAGCCATCATTTTGTGCTTTCTGTTCATCCTATTTGACTTTTTGCAGGGTAACGATACGGCATCCATGGTGCATCTCCGAAGCGGTCTCAACATGCTACGCCGACAAGATGGACCCCCGGATCTCCTTCGGCAAGAGCTCCTGCGTATCTTCTCCATCATGGATTTACAGGCGACCCTATGGATGGGGCTCAAGACATTCCAATGCCCCATGCTGATTCCGGTCGTCCTCGGCCACCCTTCAGTGAGTCTAGAGCCTTTTTTCTACATCGAGGACGCGGCAACTTCCCTGAATTTCCAGATAATGAGAATATATTATTTTCGGCGGCATGTCACTAATGAAACCGGAGAGCAATGTTCGCCCAACGCCCTCGCAAGCAAACGAGACTTGGAGACGCAGCTTGAAAGGTGGCCTTCAGCACTTGAAAGACTCCTGATAGACCTCGGGCCCGGAATGAGCGGGGAGACACTGCATCGAGTCCTTGTGATGAGGATGAATTACATCACAACTCGAATCGCACTTGCAGCTTGCCTACACGAGGATGAAGAACAAGTGTTCCTCGTATACCTTCCCTATTTTCGCGACGTAATCTCGCTCGCTAAAACCGTTATCCGACCTATGGACGATCTAGTCAAAGCTCGGGTCCAGCGAATCGTCGCAGCAAACAATGCGGATATCAATCCTATCGCAATATTCTCTTTCTATGCCGGAGTAGTCCAGCCGTTGTATATGACGGCAATCCAGTGCACGGACGTGACGTTGTGCCGAGAAGCAATTGAGCTCTTGTCCTCACCACCCTGGCGGGAAGGAGCGTGGGATAGTGCTACGATGGCTAGGATGGCGGAGCGGAGAGGGAGGCAGCGTGAGAAAAGAACTATGATGGCGATGGCGCTGATTTAATACACGTCTCGCACATCCGAAAGTAGAGGCGAGGAACAGGAGTTCTCTTCACGATGCAACGGACCTCGAGACGGCGAATCTCGGTCGGGTAACTATGATTCGAGACGATCAAGCTTCCTAAATGTTAGGCCCGATTCCAGCTTTCTCCTTCGTCGCCATAGAGATTTGATCATCGAACGCATCTGGGGTCAGATCATTCGCGACTGCACCTATTGAATGACACGTTTAAGACCGTACAGGCATTGCTCCAACTTGAAGAACCTCATCAACTCACCGCCAGTATAGAGCGTTGTCGCCGCCACGGCGTCGTTGATAAACGCAACCGAAGAGCCACCTAAAGCGTGATCTACCTAGCCTTAAGCTGCTTTGACGAGTGCCAACATGACACTATCGACAAAAGAGTCGTCAAAGACCTAGAATATGGTTTCGGGACCTGTTTGCTGTAGGGACGGGAAAAGAGGTAAGGGGGGGCTAAGCTTTCTGCAAACACGCTTGAGGAGCACTCGCTAGCTTGTTGCGACCTATACTTCGAAGTGCCGTGGTTTGTTACCCGAGTCGCACCATAGTCTGCCGGCACGGAGTTTCCGCAAGGGATTTAGAACGCTCATGCGGCGGCGCTGATTACTTGAGAACCATTGTTTTCAAGCGTCAACTACAACTCTGGGAAAGCCAATTATGATAGAGGGGTCTGTAGGGTCGATAGGAGTTACCGCTGTCGCTTGGTGGGCCTGGAAAGTCTACAAACATCAAGGGAAAATCATTGACATGCCCCAGGGAGATATTGACGAGATTGTATAAGCCGAATCCCGAAAGTGTTTGTCTACTTGGTCGCATTAAACGATTTTGCCGACATACGATTCAGATATCTCGACTTATCATTATTACACAATCACAACACGAAGAGACGAGCTCGCATGAGGTTAGGTATTGATTTATCGATTATCGTGCGATGAGAGCCACACCGAGTGGCCCGAGCCGAGGCCTTGGTAGCACGGAATTAGTCTGTGCCATTAATCTGAAACTCAGCCTTTTACTCTACATTTGTACTATTTGACTTGCAAATCGACTTTCCACGCAGCCAGCCAGCCAACCACATCCCCAGATCTGACTGCTAACAAGGCCAGTATGGATGTTCATTGGTGAGTTTTATAGCAAGTCCCTGTTGGTTGAAACCACGGCCGCACTATTATATCAAGACTGGTATCCAACGCACTCTGAAACGCCACGCCCCGTGCGGCAAAGCATTGCGCCGCCCCGGTTTGCCAATGTGTGCTCCCACCTTTACTCTACAGACTCGGACTGGAATTTTTCTACCTTACCATCATTTGATTCGGCGAAGAGGGGTTGCAGCTGGGGCAGCATTAGCACGCACTTCGTATTTTTCACGTTACAAAAATACTCCGAGCTCAAGGCATACAACGAGAATGTTCATACGGGTCACAAGTGCGATGTGATACCAGAGAACGTCCATTCAGTGAGCCCGGCCCACGGTTACTCTTAGTCACATACTGTGTAAATCTTTCCTTATCCTCGGGCGCGACTGCCTCTTCGCAACAATTCCCGTTTCGGTTTCCTTGTCCGGTGAACGAGTGTGGCAAAGGATATCCATAACTTCACCAGAGCTCAAAAGGACACGCCTACGAGCACAACTGCCGCACCGTGATGCCATTTCTAGCTTCGCCGGCGGCCCACACGTTTGCTCACAGAGGCAACTAATTCAAGGCCAAACACGGGGCGTCTCTTGCCTTGACGCAAAACAACTAACACTCATCTACGTCACATGGGCTTATCAGCATTCCCTCCAACATGCAGGATAGCTGTTCAATGCAGATTATTGAATCCCGTGTGTGGAAAAGTCCTTTTGGCACTCAAGAAAGTAGAAAATCTCTACCCAATCGATAGCTTGCTACCGCCCCATAATTTCGAAACTTGCCCTATGTGGCACGTACTCTGTGACATTCTTCAAGCGTCTGGCCCCGGGATTCAGGAAAGAGAAAGAGTGTGTGCGTGACATTCCTGCCTTCACATGCAGCCAAGATGCATTCGCCGTCCACTAGTAAGTCCCTAGGATTCCTTCGAGGTCTTTGTCGGGCGTCAGGAACTGCAATGGTGTATGGCGCGCCGAAAGGTACGCCGCATCTGCTCATGGTCGAAACTCGAGAGTATTTGCATAAGACTCGAGAGCTTCCTCTTGCAAGTCTAGGTGAGCAAAAGCTCAGGTACTTTTTGTACGGACAATCTTTTGGATCTCTGACGTTGAACGTCTTAGCCCTTCTTTCATCAGCGTTTGCACACTTTTCACTCTTTGCTTCCAATCAGACGTTGAACGTTCAAGACTCTCTTTTTTCATAACCAAATCACACCTTCCTACTGCTACCACTATAGCCAAATCCCACAGTCTATTACCGAACATGCGTTCCTTCGGACCTGCCATTACGGCTCTGGTGACTATAGGCTATTTTGCCCTCACAGCACTCTCATCTCCATTTCCATTTCCTTTTCCATTTCCATGGAATCCCCCATCAAGGCCAGGGCCAGGGCCAGGACCAAAACACTCGCCATCGCCCTCGCCATCGCCAACGCCAACGCCAACGCCAACGCCAACGCCCTCGCCATCGACATCGACATCGACATCGCCATCGCCATCGTCATCCTCTGGCTCGGGCGGTGGCTCGGGCGGTGGCTCCGGTACCGCAGGAACGGCCACGATTCAAAACAAATGCAACTTTGCCACCTATGTCTACGTCTGCAAACAACATCCAGCAAGCTGCGGCGCAACGGTCAGTATGGCCGCCACCACCGGAAGTTACTCCGAAGCCTACGCGCCCGAAAGTGACGGCGGCCATTCGCTTAAAATCTCCATCACGAGCGGATCGGGCAATATCTTGCAGTTGGAGTACACGAACGAAGGCAATGGCGACGTCAGCTATGATCTCAGCGAGGTCAATGGAAACCCGTTCGGTTCTTACGGCTTCAGCCTTACGAACACGACGACGACTTCTTACTGCGCTCCGCCCGCTACGGATTGTCCGGCCATCTTCACGGATCCGACCAATGGCATTCCTTATACTTGCTCCACTTCCGAGGGCATCGGTACCATCCTTTGCGGGTAGGCGTTGAGGAAGCGGGACCTGGAAGTGATCCGTAGGGCGTTGCGAGTCGTTTGGTAAATCGGTGGTTGGTGTATCGATCGCCTTTTGGCTGCAGGACTTTCTCTCTTTCTCCCTTTCTTTCATTCGCTCGCCGGCCGGGCGGCTGCCATACGCTCGCTTATTTTTTAGATCCCTGCATCTAGACTCGAGGGCTGCATCATGCCCCTCCTAACGATTGGTCTTCTACTGGGGGAAGCCAAATCTCTTATGTACATAATTTCATGAAAGGAGTCTTCTTCTTCTTCTGCTTTAGACGGTGGTGCGTTCGATTCACAACGATTCGGGGCTTTTCCGATATCTAGCGTGCGCGATGTTGTAACACATGACGGGCAATATTGCGAAGATGAGAAGACTGCATGCTTGGAATCCTTCTTCATCCTAACTGTCACTCCATCCTGCATCCGTACATTACCTCCATCTCGCTGCGGCCTTTTTCCTCCTTCCCCTTTCCACCTTTCTCCCGCTTCCCTTCAAGATGAAACCAGAAGGCCAAGAAATTCAAGAGATGCCGGATCCAGCCCACCCACCCAGCGTCTTCATGGGCCGTGGTGCAGTAATTATGTGCCTCGATAAATAGACAACCTTATAGTCAACGTTCGTTGCTGCTGTGTAGCCTGTCCATCTATCTATCTATCTATCTATCTATCTATTGATTACTAGGAATGGGAGTACAGATTTCAGAGTTCTGGCAGTAGAATAGAATAGAATAGAATAGAATAGAATAGAATAGAATAGAATAGAATAGAATACACTACACTACGCAGAACAGTGGGACTGTGGGTTCGTGGTCCAAGTGTTTCGACCTGTTTGGACTGTCGGGGGGTAGGTAAGGTATGTGATTTCATCTTGGATTTAATCATGGCAATTTGATCATGGCAATTGCTACTATTCTATGAGGCCTGCATGGGCATGGTCTTAGCCTTAATGATCGGTTTTTACTTTTATAGATATGGCAGGTCTATCGCCTACGTTTCTTTCCTCTTTCTGACATTTGATTTTTTTGATTTTTTTGATTTTTTTTTTAAAACACCTTTCAGAGTCATATGGAGTATAATTCTTTTTATCTCGTTTATTCCATTCATTTTCAGGGGGTGGAGGTGGGGGTAGGGATGGGATTTGATGGAGGGGAGGGAGGAGGGGAATGGCGTGGATGAGATGAGGAGTGAGGGCAATGGGATGGTGGGGAGTAGTGGGGATGATGAGATGGAGAGAAGCGGAGGGAGGGGAATAGCGTGGATGAGATGAGGAGTGAGGGCAATAAGATGGAGGGAATTGGTGGGGAGGATGATATGAGGGGGAGGGATGGAAAAAGGGAGTGGATGAGTGATTGAGGGGTTGTGGAGATGAGGGTGGGAGCGGTGGGTTGCTGGATGGTGGGAATGGGGGTGAGGGGGGAAAGTGCGTTTCTGTTGGTTGAAGGCTCTGGTTTTGGGTTCTGATGTTTTCGTTTCCTGATTTTTTTCTTTCTCTTTTTCTTTTCTTCTGTTGCTGCAGGTGGTTTTAGCTTGTTGGCTACTTTCTTTTCTTTTCTTTTCTTTTATTTTCTTTTCTTTTCTTTGCTTCTCTTTTTCAAGCAAGAGCCGATTCTCTTTCATTAATCGCGCTGGCGCTCCAAGATGTTTTGTTCAGCTTGGAGATAGCTGATCGCGGGAGCACTGTGGACTCGGAGTTTCGAGAATCGCGAGGGGGGAACTGATTAGCTACAATGGGTCGTTCGATCGAGGCTTCGCTATGTGCGCTGTGTTTGAACGGACGAAGGAATTTTTAACAAAGTATGCAAGGCGTACCGACGCTGGTTATCATAATTCCGTGATACGGTAGTCTCGCCTGATAACAGCAGTAGTATGTAATATAGGAATCCTCCGTGTACGGCCCGATTGGAAATGAGGATCCCTCCCACCCCTTGGACTTTTGAGGCTTATGGAAATCCACATAAACGACATCTCGAACGCAACCGATGGACTCAAGAACTCGATTAATGCACCGGCTTAATCGGCTGATCCCACTGCAGCTTCATCATCAGATCCGTAAACCGCCCATCCGGCTCCATCAGCCTCGCCGCCGGACTGACGAACCCGTCCGCCAGCTCGCGCATGCAGCCGAAGAACCCATACTCAAACACCCACTCCGTCTCGTCCATGAAGTTGGCCAGCTGGATCGTGAAGCCGTACACGCTGTCTATGTTCCGCGAGACGGACGCGATCTCGGACACGATGATCGGCTTCCGGTAGCGCGCGTGCATGCCCTTGAGGTACCGGATGCAGGCGTCGCCGTCGGTGCCGTAGTAGTGCAGCCCGAGGTAGTCGGGCGGGGCGGAGGCGGTGAGGCGCATGAAGTCCTCGAGCCAGCGCTGCCCGTTGTCGTCGTTGGAGACGGAGGGGCCGACGAGCTTCTTCCCGCGCTGTCGGCGTAGCTGCGGCACCAGCTGGCGGTGCCAGGCGTCCGCCGCGCGCTGCGGCGTGATGCCGTTCTTGTCCGGTTCGTTGAAGAAGTGCACGATGGGTTCGCGGCTGGCGAGTATGTTTTGCCAGTCGCCGCCGGAGAGTTGCGCTTCGAGGTGCACCATTGGCCGGTAGGGGGCGCGGTCGTGCAGCTCGGGTGGCGTCCAGGTGTTCCAGTTGCTGACGGAGGAGAGGGGGCCGTGGAAGTTGGCTTGGTTCAGGGCCCAGGGGACACCGGGGTTGCCAGCGCCAGAGCTGTTGGTCCAGTCCCAGAGGAGACAGCGCTTTTTGACTACCATGGCTGATTTTGATACGGACTTGTTGTTCTGGAGGAGCAGTTTCTCGAGGACTGGTTAGTACTCCCGTACTTACTGGCGCAAAATATTGCGTAGTGTGCGTTTTTGAGTGTTTCGAGAAAGATCAAAGTGGGATGTGAAGAAATGGACGTCGTTTTTATAGCAGAATAGGTACGGAGTGAACAACTCAGGTGCGGCTGACTGGATTTGTGGATTGCGAAACACGTGGCGCTTACGGTGTACAGATTCCTGAAGGATGCATAGCCCGCAGGAATACATCTGAGCCAAAGATAACCTTTGCAAGGAAGCACAGCCCAAAGGAATAAATCTACAGCAATATTGAACATAATAAAACCCAGTCTTCGACGGCTTTATGCTTACTCTGCTCCGCAAGGAGTGTAGGAAATCTGGGTCCTTGTCAACATTTCGCGACGCCACGCCGGATTCCTGGGTGACCGAGATCTCGCTGCACTCGTGTCTGAATGGGACTCGCGGAGCACTCTCAATCGAGAATGCAATTTCGGGACGTTCTTCTGTTATGTCAGGTTGGTCGCAATTGAATGAATGGGCCGGATTCAATGCTTCGTGGGATTGGCAAAGCGTCAATTCAAGGCACGCACACAATCGAAGCAAATTTTCAGAAATGATCTAGGTCATCGCGAATCTAGGACTTCAAATTGGGGCCTTCTCTTGAAGTACGTGAAAGACTCGGCAATGCTGGTTGACGGCGATTTCAAGTTTTAAGTCCATCTCATTCTTCACGGCCCGAAGTGCCAAGACTTCTTAGGCATTTTCTGCTTCGATAATCAGTCAGCCTGGCGTCGCATTCCTCGTAATACTCGTGCTCAGCGAGGTGAAATCGAATATCCCTTTGGGTTACTCTGGGCGGGCAAGAAGCGCATCAACAAATTGAAGTATAATCGACTAAAGTAGTCGACGCCTTTCGAAACAGTTTCTCTCGCCGCGGACAGAGCATGTCTCGGCCTTAGCATCGCCCAATTGTGACTTTGTCAACCCGCTCATTGCGTTAAATTGTGAAGAGGCCGGGGGCACTGGGTTAAAGACCCACGGCCATGGTACCCTGACCTAACGCTGGAGGCAAAGAGTCAGCCAGCGAATTTGGCAAATTACTTTGCGTTTGCTGACTGTGTGGTTGCATGCGGTCTTGTGATTTTAGAGCGAAAATATATATGAAGTTGCTTGGCGAAGTTCACGTTCAGAAAGACCGTGAGTGCCATAGCCCTGGACACAGTTTCGAAGGACTTTTCCTTCACTTCTTGATGACCACTGTCGTTAGTGCTCGGATCAGACTCTGCATTGTCAAGAAGGAAACAAAAGTGGAGAGAAAGGTTAACGAATGGAATTTCGAGCAAGATCTTTGATTGCTGGTCGCGATTGTTGAGCGGATTCCCTCTATGACAGCACTTGCATTGACGTTGTTGATGGAGCTATCTAGCGCCTTCTATACGAGAGTAAACAATCTCGTGTTTAGTCGTTCTTCTTGACTGGCTTGTTGGCCGAGCGTACGGAGTATTTAGCCGGCTGTTATGGATCCCCTATTCAGCAGTTGAATGGCGCCTGGTCCACTCCCGACATTGGAACTCAGCTGTCGCTGCAACGTTTGGCGGGCAGCCTAATCGTAAGACGGTCTCAACAGGTTCGACAATAGATGCGGGCGTGAGAAGACAGCGGGCGCCGAAAGAGCAGGTGACAAGGCTGCAAAGAGGTTGTCGGCACAGTTTGCTGCTTTGATAGCGTCACGGCGTTCCTACAATGACGTCTCTTGGTGTGCCTTGACGCCCAACTGAAGAGATGCACGTTTGTTTGTTTCTTTGCTCGCCTAGGTCCGAGCGATGGCAGCCCATGCGATTTGAAGAATGCGAGTCTTTGCAGCTTCCGAGGAAATCTCGAGGAAACATTGTGGCGTTGGATTAGCTTTCAACAGTTGGGCCTGAAGTAGCTTAGCCTTGCCCAAAGAGTTCACTTTTAACGTAATGCGATGCGGGGTACCTCAAGCTAAACTCAATCAGAGAGCTAGAGAGCTAGAGAGCCTCGTGGCGTTTTTTCAAGATGTTCGTTTCTATCTACCGTAGTCTACAGTCAACTGAACATGGCATGGCAGTCCAAGGGCCAGGACCAAAGCATGGACAATTGCTTTTCTTCCATCTTCAAATTTCAACCTCAGCTTCTTCATTAGCCTCTCCATCCTCGGTCCTTTTGCACTTGGCCAGCATGACGCTTGACGCACAGACCCATTGGCTTGGCCATAGACCGTGGACAGGAAGATTGGAAACGAAGAGAGTTTGCTTCATTTGGCGGCGAAAAAGACGGTGCCGGTTGGATCCCCCGTGGCATTGTCTCCTGGCAAAATGCGGTTCCTGTTACATCATTCTCCATTCTCTCCGTTGCAACACCACCTCGAATATATAATGGAGACTCGCCCCGGGGCAGCGCACGGGTCGACAGTGTAGAATCTAATTATTCGCACTCAAGAGCCACTTGGAATCTTAAAACTATTCAGCAGCCATGAAGGCATCCTTTCTTCTAGGCCTTGGCCTCTTCTCAGCTGTATTGGCCTTCCCATGGCTCCACCCTGATGCTCGCTCAGAAGATCTCAAACGGGGCATGGAAGCCATCAAGCGCGATCCCGAGGTCGTCCAGATTATCCAAGACCTCTACACTCAGCAGCAGAAGGAGAAGAGAGATTTCTTCGAGAACCGTGAGGTGTACGAAGCAGCCAGTGGTACCAACGAAAAGCGTGCGACAGCATCCAGCTGCCTCACCCATCCCCTACCCGACTTCTACCCGACCAACATCACCGGCTTGAAGAAGTTTCCCGAAGCCGCATACCCATACCAAGATCCTCAACCCTCGGATCAACGAGGCCCTTGCCCAGGCTTGAACACCATGGCCAATCATGGCTACATCAACCGGAACGGCATCACTACCGTTGCCCAGACTCTTGTCGCAGCAGCGCGAGTCTTCAACATGGGTGCAGACCTCTCGGCTTTCCTTGCCGGCGGCTCCGTGCTATTCGCTGGCGACATCCCCTCCATGACTTACTCCATCGGCGGCGCCGATGCCCGCACCAACTCTCTCGGCGTAGTCGGCGGCTCTCTAGGTACCGAGACCGGACTCTCAGGTCACTTGAGATTCAAGGAAGGCGATGCCTCGGGCACCCGTTGCGACTTCTACCTCTGCAACGGCGACAATCACAACCTGAACTCCAGCGTCTTCCTTGATTTGCAGAGTGCGGCCAAGACCTATGGTGGTGGCCAATACAATGTGCCGGCCCTGACGCAACATTTTGCACACCAGTACACCAAATCCAGGAATAACAATCCGTACTTCTATTTCTTCCCTCCTCAGGCAGCCTTGGTCGTCGGAGCTACCTACTTCATCGCCGGCTTCTTCTCCAACGGTACAATCGGCGCTGGCGGTGTCGCCAATGAAGCTTCCATTGCTTCCTTTACCGGTGCCTACTTCAACTCGAGCACCGGCACCGTTACGTACCAACCAGAGCAAATCCCTCCGCAAGGTTGGTATCGACGTGGCTACCCTATGTTTCTATCCGAGGGCATTGACGGCATCATCACTCTCTACACCGGCGCCGCCGCAACACTAGGTAAGTTGCAAGTCGGCAACGTTCCGAAAGTCCGCGTCTGAGTGGAGACTCAACTGACACCCTTTCAGGCCAGCCTCTTCTCTTCGGCGCAAACACCGGCACCCCCGGCGCCTTCACCGGCGGCTTCTCCCTCGCCCAATTCGGCGGCAGTGGCTCCTACGGCGGAACCACCGTCAACGGCGTCGCATGCGCCATCGAGGAAGCCGTCTACGGCAACTTCGTCTCCGAATTCAGCGCCATCCTCAACATCGGCGCCTCCACCCTCGGCGCCCTCGAAACGCCCTTTGCCGAATTCGCATGCCCGGTCCCGAGCGGCGCTCCCGCCGTCGAGGCCGACGCGCCCACTTACCCTGGGTATCCGAAGCCGCAGCCTTGCAAGTTGAACCCGCGGCAGAATGGCTTCGCGCAGTGCGCGCCGGATACGAACACCTATGGCAGGTTCAATACCGAGATGGTTCCGTTTTGCTTGAATAGTCCGACTGTGGCGTCGCCGGCTGGGAATCCGTATCCGGTGCCTTTGGAGTGAGATGTTGCGTGGAAATGGTGGGAGACGAGAGCTGGGGTCCTATCTTCTGCAGATAGGGTTTTCAATATGTACGTCATTGTCGTTTTGAGTAGCTTTGCATTGTACATAGATAGTCGTGGCCTGAAATCGGGAACGAGTATACCACTGCGTGAGACTCATAGAGCGTGCGCTATCTCAGCACAAGTCCTCATTAACCATATTGGAGATTTTCCCGTGCCTCACCTCACCTCAACTCAATTCAACTCAACCCAACTGCTCGATCAATGAACGGACGAAATTAAAAATAGAATATGGGCGTCGATGACGGTTCTAAGCGCTCAAGGGTTCCAAAGCGTGAAGAAACCTGTATCCGAAGAATCAAATCGTATAATACTTCCACCCCCCACATCCCCTCAAATCAGCATAATTATCACTCGAACATCGACTCCCCAAACACCCCTCTGTAGAGTCAAGCATCAAACATCCCCCCTACCTCAGCCTCAACCTCCGTCGCTCGACCCCATCCCAACCAACACAGTCTGTCCTTTCTTCACCACCATCACCACAACACGCTCTCTACTGCCCCCCTCCCTCCCCCCCCCCCTCTTTATATTCCTCGCGCCCGACCATATAAATCATTCGCTATGGTGTTCCTCATCTGCATCTGCCAATTGAAATAAATTAAATTTAATCGATCAATCAATCAATCCCTTTTCCCCACCCCTACATTCATTCATCAATCAATCAATCAATCGGACCCCCTCCCCTCCCATCCCATCCGAGATACTTTAGAGCGAGCGCAGGACAGGGTAGTTTTGTGGTTGGCTGTTTGTGAAGAGGGGAGGAATATGGAGGGGATGGGATGGGATGGGATTGATGGAAGAAGATGTATTGTGGGGCTATGCGTGATGGAGGCGCTGGTCTGGTGGATTGGGTTGGGTTGGGTTGGGTTGGGATGCAGGCTGGTAAGGGCTAGGGAGAGAGGGTGGGGGAAGTGGATGGTGGAGTCTTGGGGCTGGGTTGTGGGATGGGGAGGGGATGTGAGGGGGATGAGGTGGAGAAGAAGGGGGGGGGTCCAAGGGTGGAAAGGCGGGGGAGGGACGTGTTTCCAAGGAGGAGGATTATACTGCCGATACATCAGAAAGAGTTGCGTCTATAATTTATGGGCATGTTGGATTCCTATTTTCCAGACTAGTCCACGGCGCAGGCGACATCTCATTTGAGCTCATATCGACTGTGGAAGTTGGCGCCGCGGCCGCAGCGGGTGATTCGATCATGCTGGCTAATCAGGGTTTGGAATATCGCTTCTTCATTCATTCTGATCTCTTCGGAGAGGTGTTACATAACTCTGGTTGTGTGCCAGCCTCCGACGTTGATCAGGTCGACATTTCTTGCGAGGCAGATGTCGGATTGGGAGCCCCTGATAACTTCATCATTCTCAGAGATCGATACCCGCTTCAATATCCAACGACATCTCTTATGTGTTCGTTTTTGCTTGTTTGGCATTAAGTCGGTCGGATATAAGTCGACTGAACGCCCCGGTTACCTCTTGACTGGACAGGCTCCCCGAGCAGGCGAAGAAAACTCGTAGCTGAGGAGCTTCTGAGAGAAAATGCGACACAATTATTGTGACATTGGCATTGCGAGAGTTGATGTACTCGTCAACCTCCAGGAGTTCGAGCTTGGGGAACAGAAGCCGGGACTCTCCAGTCCTCTTGCTCTTCATTAGCAAAGGGTCCAGAAAGTTTTGCATAATGGTCGAGTGAAGTCTGGGGGTGGTGTCTCTATATTGGTCGAATACGCTTGAATCTGCGTCGCTGGTCGTAGTCGTATCCGAAGCGTGGTACTGTAGAAACTTCGAGACATCTAGGATGCAGCCACCGAGTCGACATTCTCGTAGTTTTGGGCAATTCCGTCCCAGGTGATGTACAGATTGAACCGAAAGTTCTCCACTGCAATGGAGGCTTAGCGATTCGAGATCGGGCAACAAGGATGAAAAATGGCAAATGTCAGCGTCTGTGATGCTAAACCCATCAAAATCGCCACCATATATCCTGTTACTAATGAATGATATATCTGTCAGTCTCTGACATCCTCTTGCAAGTGAGATGAGATCCAGTGCCTCAATAGTCGACTTAGCTGTAGAGAAGCTGACTACCAGAGCGGAAAAGCGTGATATAACGGGTAGTAGGTTTGTCGAAGAGCCGTCCAACTCTATAATGAGCGTCTCGAGCTTTTGCATGTGTCTCGAGAAAACGACTACGCTGTCTTCGTCGACCAGACCTTCCAATGTTTCAAGATCCGCGAAGGGGGATGCTGTATCTGCTTCCACGTGGGCTGCAACTTCTCCCAAGATAGTGCGTTCGATTCGAAGTGTCGTAAGATTCGGGCGTGCTGCGATGTGGTGGAGAACCTTATCCGTAACCAGCAAATCCGGCCACAGCTCAATCGATCTTAGAGATGGTGTATCCTCCAAGAATTTCAAGAGCCCGCTACAGCTGAGACCAGATAATGATAGCCTAATACTGTAAAGATTTGAGCAACGAGTTGAGAGCTGCATGAACAAAGTATCAATTGCTTGATTGTGTCTGGGGCTATCCTGGATGTCGTTTTGCCAAGACGACACCATCTCAAACGTTTTTAGTGGTGGCTGAAGGTACTGTAACAGCAGCTGTATGTTGATAACATCATTGACAAACCAACGTGTCTCTATCAAGCGTGGAAACAGCAGGTGTTGGCATGCCTGGTGGGATTCGTAGTCAAAAGATTCCCAATAGTGTGGACCAAGTCTTGTGATCTTGTTGGCGTATATTTGTGCTCTACCAGACGGAACCAGACGTGCAAGAGCTGGCATTGACGGCTCCTGCCACAGAAAGTTGGTCGCCTCATCCGCCCAGAGGTTATTAACTTGAGCACATGCGACGAGGCTTTTGTTGTCAAGGAAGACAAAGGTGATGCCAAGAATCTCTGGGAGATTGAGTGATTGAGAAGCGATGGAGGCCATGGTGAGAATTTCAGAAGATGCTTTGGACGGGTTCTTGAGATGTTGATGTGGTAAACCCTACGCACGGGCTCCGTAGAGATGAGAATGACACTGCGGTTTTGAGGAAGAAATCGGAACGTTAAGTTGCCGGGTGAGTAATATGAAGGAGTATAGATAGATCCTTCTGTGAGTCGTAGTCAGCCAGGAAGTGGTAAAGCTTTCTAACCCTTCATGTACAGCGACTTTCACTTACTCTTCACATAAAATCAAGCAGGTGAGATGTCAACCCTCGACAAGCACGTCTAGACTTCGCTCATTGGATTGCTGACAATTTTGTTTCTTGGCTTCTTGTTGTCTCAGATGCAAGGTAGTAAGGAGATTCTCATTTATCTTGATGTGTTGATGGGGGCCTCAACATAGATAATCCAATCTTCGGACGTCTCTCTACGAGCGGAGATCACCGAATCTGCTGCGAGCCGGTGTGCTACCTCTGGTTACGCAAGGCGTAGACAGGCAGCTGCTATACGTAGGGTCTGCTCTGATATTGTAGGGTATGGAGAAAATCTTTTGTGAGTATGATTATCTCTCTTCTCTGTATGAGGTTTGGAGGAACGGAAAGAAGATCCGCTAGTCCGCTAGTTCGCCAGTCTCTTTCTGGCTGCTTAGTCATCGTTCCTTGGCATATTCCGGTGGAAAAACCGCAGGCAAAGTGTTCTCTGAGTGTGTTGTCCACAACATCTGGCCGATTTATTGTGTCTAAATACCTTCAGCTGAGGTACTCGCCCTACTGTCCTATAACGTGTCGTTATTACTATTATTTCTACATGATTGATTCTATGCAAGACGGCAAAAAATTCTTGCTACACCGAGACACGTACATCCAAAGAAGTGAGTAAACTGAAAATGCATTTTTCAGAGAGTGTCCTCATTCGTCCGTACTAGATGCAAAATCTACTGGTAGACAAGCTGGACGAGGTCTACCATCAGATGATCCAGTCAGAACGCTCCATCTTCCAGTCCCTGACTCGCTGGTCTTTGGATGCCTCCAGCTCTAGGTCACTAAATATCCGATCTGTACACAGCAATGGCTGATTGTTCAATTGCTTGCCGGCAGACGATTCATCCCACCCAAAATGGCTGTGGGTCTCCGTACATTGAATAACATCGGTGACGATTCGACCGATGTATGGAAGATCTTTGGCATGCGTGTATGAACCTCCACCTGCGATGATCAAGTTGGCGTGTTTTGGGTGCCGCACGATAATTGGCTGCTGACTGCCAGTAACGCCATCCCTGGAGCGATTAGACAAGGGAAGCTGGATCATCACGTTTAGGCTCACCAATACGACCATATCGACTTTATACAGGCGCCTTTGAGGCCCGGTATCCTTTTTCGAATCCAATCGCAAGCTTCTAGCATCATCTGAATGCCAAGGTCGGTCTTGGCGACGTCTTTTGGCTCAGAGATACCCCCTTTCCCTGATGGATTTGTGAAAGCCGTGATCCATGTCACTTTACCCGCACCAACCTCTATCGGATGGCATACGAACTCACCTGAACAAGAATGAGCTAAGCTTGCACAGAGGTTTCGCATGACGCACCAACTCCAATCTCGGAGAGCCTTGGAAGCTCATGATATTTGACCCATTGCTGAGTGGTCATGTCTAGATGGAATGCAAATATGCCAGTGGCTATCGGTGCCCTTGAAAGCGGAGGTTGCTGAACGTGTGAAGCCTCGAGAAGTTGCATGATCCACGGTCCAGCGGCCAGGATGATATCTGTCTGTCGTGCATCAATAGATTCTGTCGAAGTCAGGACAGCATCAATCGTCCCTTCCACGTTCGAATCTAAATGCAGCACTCGCTCATCTCGAAATTTACCCCCTCTATCAGTACATTCTTGTTTCAGGTTCTTCATCACTCGCTCCCAATCAATCACCCCATCTTCTTCGTTGTGAACGACTGCGAGCTCTTGTGAAATAGGCCTTGACTCGAACACACTTTCTAGAAGCCGGGCTGTCTCATGCTTCCGAGGAGAAAGTTTCAACTCCGACCTAGCGCGGTCGATGCCATGCAGTGTGTCAATTTGCGCTGGGGAGTAAGCGACGATACGGCCAGTGCGGTGGAGAAAAGGTTCGAACAAATCGTACTTCTCCCATAATTCCTCTGATTTCATTACAAGTTTCATCCTCTCGGGATCCGTGTAGTCAACTCGGAAAAACTTGGAGACGTCTCGGCTAGGTGCCAAAGCATCTGGGTGGTCAAGCACAGTGACATCATTATGTTCGTCTTTGAGAAGGTGCCACGCTGTTGAAAGCCCTATCACTCCGCCACCAATAATGAGACATTTTCGCGTGCTCGTACGCTCGTCAATGTTCCCTTGAATGGACATGTTGAGATGGGCCGGGAGCTTTGTGAAAGAACAAATCTTCTGGTCATTTGTGAGTAGAAAAGGTCTAGAATTGCCACGTCAACGCGCTTACTTGCAGTTGCAATGATCGACCAGGTCACGTGCCCGGGAGTATTCCGCGTCGTGCATTAGGTATCTCATCCAATCAAAAACGTCATATGCTGTAAGCGAGGATGTGGCCTGGTCGATCATTCAAATTGCAGATATACGTGGTAGAGAATGAATGTCGAGCCAAAGATTACCACGTCGATACCCGCTGCTGATTAGGAGTTTGTGACAAACCTCTCGAACCTAAGAGGACACCTGGCTACAAAGCTGATCGAACGGAGCAAACGGATTAGGTTGCGCAGCCGATTGTTCGCTATCGAGTATGTTATTCCAGTCGATTCCACTCGTACCTTTACTAGGACCTTTAAGAATCCTGCTCTTTTCAAACATCCTTGCAAAAGAAAGATATGCAGCCGACACACGATATCGACGAATTCGTTCACCCAGATCTGTTCAAGTCAGGGATGTATCAGCTCCTCCCCATGGCATACCCTTGGATGATCAGAGGCCATGATTGGTGGGACCTTCTTCGGCCGGTCAAAAGAGGGTCCTATGTTGTATGTATGTAGCCGTTGGACCTTCTTCAATTGGACATGAGTGCTCTTGCTTGGGCGTGTCCGTCAAAATCCACCAATGGAACAATAACAATCTGAATTTCGATTTGCGACGATAGCTCCGTGTTCTTGTATGCCACTTTCTCCATCCTCATGTTCTACCTACTCGACCCCAATCCGTCTCATTTTACGCTTCAGCGCGGGTGAGGTGATGTATAGCCCAAAAAGCCAAAGTATGACTGCTGGCTCAGGCGACGCGGCACAGCGTTTAGCTCCAGGGTCGTACTACCAGGGCCAGCACTCCCAACTTCCACAATATTCGACATGACCTGCTTCTTCTTCTCTGATTCCAAGATATCCGACCACTTCTTCTTTCACTCTATTCCCACCACATCCCAGTTTATTACCTACCTCTCAATTCCACGTCAGCATTGCGGGCACTGCACATGTATCAAAAGAATACACCACACCAAATAAGCAACACGGAAATGCCATCATGCGTCCAAAGCGAGTTCTGTTGGCAAGTCCTCCCACTGTATGGTTTCTTGCGCACTTGTTACTGACCTTCAGGCGTGCACCGAGTGTCGACGAAAAAAGTCAAAATGCGATGGAGCGAAGCCATGTGCTCTTTGTGTCCGGTGTGAGTCATACTGCCAGTATGCTAGTACCAAAATGACATACTCAAAGTTAGTATCCTCCTTGGCCATTCTGTAGCGCTGTCCATCTTTGTAACGAGTCCTAATGCGGTACAGATCTGATAGACTACTGCTAGATAAGCCGAGAACCGAATTTGCAGGTCCGAGAAGCGAAGTCCAAGGCCTCCATGTTAAGATCGATACCTTAATAGCATGTGAAGGCGATACTAAGGCGGAAGGCTACGATGATTCTGCAGCTTACGCTGCCTCCGAAACACCCTGGAAAATAGACACAACCAAAACCTTTTCCAAATCCGCAGACGATGCACCAGCAACGAACATGGCCGCCGACAGAGATCTGTCCGTGAAGCCGGTGTATTCAGACTTCCACAACTGTGGAATACGACATGAGCTTTGTCGACCACCGAAAGGCCTCAAACCCGATGAGTTAAAGCACTATTGTGGGTTCTGACTCAAAGATAGCTGTTCAGAGGGGTACTGACACGTTAGATGTCAACGTTTTTATCCCCGGACGGACTGTGGTCAACAACCACGCATTCAGCGATTTGCTGCGTCACCATGGTACCCAAATAGAGCGGTTCATGATTCCTGCTCTGATGACGCTGTACCTGGAACAACGAAAACTCCGATTTGTGAGTACTCAGCAAAGGCTGCGAGTAGACGAGGCTGTAATCAAGTATCATCTACAGCTATGGCAAACCGGAGATGGGTCAGACCCTGTAGACTGTCTTCACTTCATACTCATTGCAAACCAATACATCGTGAGTCATTGAACAACAGTGCTGTATGGAGAACATTTAATTCAGTCTGGTGTTAGATCATCAGACCGAGATTGAGGCCTTACTGGACCATTTATATTGTCCCTATGCTTCGCTCAGATCCTGTCCAGAGGTGCCTACAACAGCACGGCAATCTTGGCCTCCGCCTAAAGCTCAATTCCCACTGGATTCTCTCGGATATCGCCCATAAACTGAGCCGCGGCCAGCCAGCCAGTTTCCTATGGGGTCATGAGTTATGCAGTGACTACGTAGACCCTCTGATAGGGCTCTCGCCAAGGCTTCTCAACATCTATGCCGAAGTCACTCGGGAGCAACTGGAGACGTCTCCTAGATTGATACGAAAGACTTCTCTGCTTGATAGACTTGCAGAAGTGGAGCAACGCGTACCGATGTTTGAGACCATATCAGCTACGGAGAGCAAAATGTTGGAGTATATAGCAAGTGCCTACTTACATGGTGCCTACATATACGTTATGTGCCGCCTTCAAAAGTCCATCATATCAAAGATCGCCATCTCATGACAAGATAGCTGACAGTGTTAATAGACTTACTGTATTTCATCCCACTATTCAACAGCATCGAAATGAGCTTCGTCGATTATTGAGCCCGGACACCTTACCGCTTTCTGGTATATCCCTTCGGGCTGTGTGGCCTTTGGCTCCAGCCTTTATCCTGTGCGTAACATGCACAGACACGGACGAAAAGAAACCCTAGAACAAGGATTAATCCGAGAACTCCATCAGGCTGGAGCACACACCGTGAGTCTCTCTTTTTAACGATGTCCCTGCTTCTTTGTAATCGCTCTTGCGCTGAGATGTAACTTAATGACAGAATATTCCGCCTGCGCTCTACACGGTCAGGAAGGTGTGGGACGACCCAAATCTGAATATGCTGAAAGGAGGTTGGTGGGAAGAGATGGTCGCTGTGATTGGGCCGGAGAGACTGAGTCTCACTTGAGGTCATTGCAATTGGCGGCTGAAACATTTGCTGTCTTGATTCGATGACTTTCAACGAAGATGCCTTTCTTGCTACATTCGAGAGTGAGGAGTGTCCAAGCTGACGGTCCTTTGGATGAGGTTCGATACATTTTCTACGTCACTAGCATCTCCGTAGCAGGCTTGATGCCTTTGCCAAGAGAGAATCTTGTTACCTCATCTACAGGACCCCACACGTGTCAGTCTCGTAGTATATCCCTAATTTGTCCACGGCAAGACCGTACATGGTCCTTGCGATCCGACACAAAAATCAGCATTTTGACAGGCGAAGTGTTTTGAAGTGCCCCCAAGGGTAAGAATGGATCGGGATAAAGCATCAGTGGATAGGCTATCGTGTCGCGGGGCCGACAACATCGGCGATAGCGCCATAAAAGCATGGGGCCGGATATTAGTCAGAGCCTGCACTTGACGCAATGCGAAATCTTGGAATTGCAAGATTCAGGGGGAGTGTTCATGCAAGCTAAACATTTTCACATACGGCTTGCTTTGATATGTTTGTGCCTGCACTGACAACCCGTGTGTGCAAGCACACATTGGGTTGTCAGATGCTGATTGCGTATCTTCATTTTGTTCGGAAGGAAACACGGTGAGATATAAATAGGCTAGAGTTCCTCCGAGATTGATCATCAATTTACATAGTCTAATTAGTTGATCCTTCTTTCTCTCGTAGAGTATATCCACTGATAGATATATTAATATTACACTTGACCGCCTACTTGAACACTGTACTCCGAGACAAGACTTTTGATTTGGCTACTTTTCCTCGCCTTGCTCTCGCAATGCGGTAGCAAGGATACCTTTTCAAACATTGAGGAGAGGAGATGCCTTTATCCAGGGGAACACTTTGCTACTCCACCCGTGGGGAACCTGCTGGGCTACTGCGAAAGTCCCTGAATCCCAGCGAGCCGGGAGCTAAACAGAATGTCCCAGGGCTGCGAGTGGCCCTGCGGGCTGTTTCCGCTAAATGGCTGGGCAGTCTCGGAAGGACGAAGGATTTTGCCTATCTGATTGGCTCTGGTCATGGAAGGATAGCTTCATTCCAAGTGCTTCGTATTGGCGGACCTAGATCGGCTGGGAAATTGGATCATCCCAATACCCATGACCATTTAATCTTACTGGCATGGAAATAAGAGCGCTCAATCCAAGGTCGCGAATGCCTGCCTGCCTCGTGAAGCGGAAAGGCTTCTCGGATACGGCCGACGGACATCGTCGTTTCCGCATGACTAGTGAGCATAACCCTTTAGTAGTGCGCTGTCCCTTTATCTCTGCAGGTCTTGCTTCCAGGAAAGCTTGAAATGGACGGTCCTTCGGGTCCAGTCCACTTCATTCACTCCGCAAGAATAACACCAGGGCAGTCTACCTTAGGCAGCCACTCGCCATCGATAGCGCCACTACCTACATTCTCCCAGGAATTACTGTACAGGCCGAAGGATCAGATTAGCGCTGTGTGGACAAATTTGGCGCTCACAAGATCTTCAAGACCACTTCCACTTCATGCATCTTGTTCATGCACTCGGAAGAATAGGAGCCAATCATACCTCGTTCCAAGCTCTCGGAACGTTTCATCATTCAGTCATGGCAGCCGATTACTTTCCTGCACCCATATGCACGGGCCCGAACAAGGGCGGCCTTCTAGCTCCTAAATGCTGGGTCTGGTCTCGGATGAGGGATATCCGTCCTGAGCTGCAATCATAATCGATCTCTCTCGCTTGGCGATACCTATACAAGAATCATTTCCTTTCACGGGGCCTTGATAACGTGGCAACCTAGACCTCCTTTCTCATCCACCCGTGGAGAGCAAGATCTCAGATTACAAGGATCCGCTCCAATAGAAGGTTCGGTTCTGGAAGTCTTCCGTGAGATGGCAGCCCAGCGTAGGCCAGCTAGCACCAGGCTTTCACGCCCTCATTTGATACTTCGGTATCAAGAAACTGATAGGATGTACAAGCCAATGATAATCGTTGCGTCGGCACTGCTTGTTCTAATGATAATTGCTGGATTTTACTTGACTAGTCCTAACTGCTGGGTATCTGGTCTCGTACCATCTCCACCCTGGTTTTGGACTCAAGTTGCGGAATGGTGGCTGCCGCCGATAGAGGTATAGTCAATCAGCGTGGTGGGCGATACGCGAATAAGATTGTGCTCATTCAACATTCGTTTGTGAGATTCACTCGCCGGGCGGACTCCCACATCGACACGAGAGAGATAAGCTGCTTCATCGGTCCCACACTTGAAGTAGCGTGGATCTTCTGCATGGCACTCACCACTCTACCTTGTGTTAAGCCTTCACGACGACACACGCTTGTACGCATGTGTTCTTATTTAAGAACGTACGGCTCAACTCGCTCAATCTACGGCATCATTCACCGCCTTCGCCCTTTCTCCTAGACTTTCCATGATAGTGAACATAGATTTTTTCACTCACTGTCCCACTATCAACGGTCTTGCATTCATCCAGTGCCCAAAGAGATTTCGCCAGCCAGTGGACACTTACAGCACTCTTTTGCAAGCTTGACCATGTTCGAATCGGCCAACACCTTCTTCCTCAATTTCGGGATTGATATCTTGATACTTCTAGGTCTCGCTGGCGTTCCTATTGTTGTTGTGATCTTTCTCGTCTATTTAGACTGGGAATACTCGACAAACTTGAAAGCCTCAACAAGTGATCTGCCGTGGGTCGGCATTCGCAATGAGGTCTTCAGGTTAACACGAGCGTCGATGCGTCAATTGAAGGATAGCTCACAGACTATTGCGGACGGCTATGCTCAAGTAAGTCGCCATTATGATGCTTGAACACCGCGTAGTTGTCTCACGATTCTTCTACTTAGTTCGGCAAAAAGGGCCGATCATTCTTTGTGCCCGATATCAGCTTCAAGACTCAGGTCCTGCTCCCCCAAGAACACATCAAGTGGCTCACCACGCAACCAGAAAGCAAGCTATCAATATACAAAGTTCGAGACGAAAGACACGCAATCAAATACTTAAACAACAGCGTCGAGCACAAGGTCACAATCAAGTTTCTCGACAACATCGTTGGCCGTTGCCTTACGAAGAAACTCCACTGCACTCAAGGCGATATGCATGACGAGATTCGCGCCAGCATTGATGATACGATGAGTTGGAACGAGGAGTGGCACCAGGTCAATCTACAGCAGACAATGAAGACAGTCGCTGATAGAACTGGGAGTCGAGCTTTGTTTGGGTTAAGGCTCTGTCGAGATCAAGCCTATCTGCATAGCATAGACCGCTTCAATGTGCTAATGGGCCTTGGCATGGTGGTTGTTGGGCAAATACCTTGGCTGGTTCGTCCGTTCATAGGCGCCATGGTCAACGTACCTTTGCGGATCTACAAAGCTCGAATCCTGAGGATGCTCGTACCGCTAATTAAAGCGCACCTGGAACAGTATGGGCATGAAGAGCACACTGGGTCGCTGAAGGACGATGCCAATGATTTTGTGACCCAGGTGGTTAAGGTAGCAATGGACAGAAAGGATCGCACCGGTTTTGAGGACCCAGATGTCCTCGCCGAGCAGTTCTTACTCCTCGTATGTTCTGCGCCTCGATTTTGTTGGAGATATTACTGATCACTCACCACCAGGCATTTGGCGCCCTGTCTTCCAACGCCCTCGTGGGGACAAATGTCTTTTTAGACATTCTCACCACGACTCCAGAACTCAACGTCTACGAGACTTTGCGCGAAGAAGCGGCTGGAGCATTCCAATCAGAGGCCGACTGGTCAGATCCAGCTGTCTTAGGAAAGCTCGTTCTCATCGACAGTACCATACGCGAGACCTTGCGTACTAATCCTATGAACATTCGTGGTCTGTTGAGAGAGGTAGTGCCCGAAGGTGGTCTCGTTCTGCCTGATGGCAAGAAGGTTCCTCGTGGCACTTGGGTCGGAGCACCGGTGCAGGCTGTGCACATGGATGATAGGTTTTATGACAGACCGAACCAGTACGATCCTTTTCGCTTCGCAAGGATGGCATCTGAGAATGATAGGCTGGATGCCGCTCAGACTAGCGACACGTTTCTGAGATGGGGCCACGGTCGTTCTGCATGGTCAGTGCCGTGCATCATTCTGCCTCTGGTCTTCAACATACTTGCTAACGCTTTTTAGTCCTGGTCGCTGGTTTGCTACCCAGGAACTGAAGCTCCTAATTGCATATGTCACGCTCAACTACGACATAGAGCCGATGGACAATCGTCCCAGAACTGTCGTTTTCGGAGACAATAGTTGGACCTCGCGCTCTGCTTGCATCAGAGTGCGGAGGAGGAAGCAGACCTGATTCAAATCATTGGCGAACACCAAGGTCGTTCACGGAAAGCTCTGTGTTTGGGGCAGCAATATTTCTGCTAGCACGCTTTGGATGCGCTGAGGGTTCAACGAGAGTGTGATGGGGGTTGAGGGCTATTTGGAGCAGTGGGTGAGCGAGGTTATGTAAGCACTTCGTGTTTTGGCTCATATAAATGCCTTTTCCTTGCCCGTGCGCGTCCCGAAACCAATAGAGTCATTGATGGATGAACGTTCCTTTTCATACATAGATAGATCGCGGTGATCCTTGATAGAGTCACCGATAGATCGATCTTCCTCTCGGTACACGAAGTACTTACCTCTATAGAATCATAAGCAGAGCATGAGTCTTCTTTGTTGCTTCCATGACGCTTTCCCAGCTCTTGAACTTCTTTCCACAATTGAACGCGTCAAGACCACGCCTAGCCGAATTAGGTTAGACGTTTATACAAGTCTTATTTTAGCTTGGCGCGTCTCGGAGGGTCTCTGATCTCAGAACAACAATCATCAAAAGCCAGGCGCATGAGCTAACCTGTTGTTTCACTCGAGACAAACGTGACATCGAAAACATTATGTTCTGATACACTACGACCTCAGCTTGTAGATAGCATTTGGGCGTCGCAAATGCATGAAGTGTAACCCTCAATGTGCACTGATAGTCTAGATGTAGGCACAGCTTCGTGATGAGTTCAATTCGTCCGGCTCGTGCTGGCAATCTTGCAATCTCCATACTCGCTGTCATCGATCCAAATGAAGCACCAACCTGGTGGCGTTATCTTGAGTAAGACATTCGACTTCGCTACAATGGCGCATGTGGCTTTTTCTGGGGTTGCCACGGTTGGGGAATCATTACTACGGGAGAAGATAAAACGGAATTCCGTTCGCCAAAGGTCTCCGTCCCTTTGTCTTTTTCGGTGGTCTGCTCATCAATCTCCTCTTCTCGGATCTTACCTGCCTTGGCCACAATTACCTGCCATGTTATCTATTTTACCTCTGCGTTGCTAGCATCTACAAAGCGAAGGATGACTCGAATGTTGGTAGCTACGGCTCGGGGAAGTTACGGAAGCCCCTTTTGAGTGAGATGTTTGATAAGCTCAGTTGCAGTGGCAAGTGGAGTCTTGGCATAAGCGATCTGAGGGATTGGTTCTTTGGGGAAGACTGGGTCGCAGCGGATCTGGCCAAGCGGTGATCTGTGCAGACGGAGTGGGCGACTACTAGGTTGCTGTTGCAGACTGGTGGGTGTATTTGAGAAGAAGATCTGAGGTCGTGCTGTGATGGGAGTTTCTTCTACGGAAATCGAGATGCGAGATCACAAGGAGACGCCTTGAGATAATATCCAATATCTCAAATTCGAAGAAACGTTTGGGTTTCGAATGAGCGCAGTTGGTTTAACATTACCCAGCTGGTGTAGAGGCGTTCTAAAACCGAATACTTTGATCATCCATCATGGCTTACTCATGAATGTCCCTTGGTATTTTAAGATTCTGACAAACCGTCCTTATTTATGTGTCTTATTGTTGTTTCTTCCAAGCTGAATATTGGAAAGGCAAAGGGTATCGGATGCGAACACACTTCGTTTTATGGAACATCCAACTCTTCTTTGTGGAAAACAAGATCGAAAACAAAGATGAAATTCAATTCTCAACGTCTAGCTTTGTTGGTTTGGAGCAAATCGAACAAAAGATGCACGTTTCTTTTGCCGAACAGTTGGCTTTTCTTCATGGCACATTGAACCATATGTCAGACAAGAGACGGACGACTGACGATAAAGAGGAGACCGAATTTTCAATGTCTGGCTTTGTTGCCCAACTCCACTTGTGCGATCTCAAAAGCCGATCGCGCCCTTATAACCTCGAATCATCTCCCTTCTCTACCAATAAATCGCAGATCATCTTCATCCACCGCCAACAGTCTCTCATACCCATAGTTCTCATCAGCACTCATTCGATTTACAAAGATGTACTCTCACGCCATCATTCTCGCAGTCCTGAGCGCCGGCGCTCTCGCTCAAGATACTGCTAACGTCTTCCTTACCGCCTTCGCTCCTGCCGATGTCAATTGCACTGAAGCTGCCGTTGGCAACAATGTGACCTTTACAGTTCCCGTACCTGGCGTCAATGCCGACACAAATTCCTCCTGCATCGGCTACGCGCCTGAACAGGGTCAGAATATTAGGATTGACTATTTTGGCAGCGCGAATGCCAGCTTTTGGTTCTCGGCTTACAGCGATCCCAACTGTCACATTCGAACGGCCCATGCAGATTTAATCAAAGGGACTACTGATCGTTGTATTCCGATGATTCCTGAAAACGAACAGACTCAAAATGGGGTTTTCTATTTCAATGAGAGGGCCGCCTGGCAAAGCGTGGTTATTATTGCTTTAGGACCCGAGGATTTGGCAGAGTTGTAAAGCCAAAGTCCTCTGATCGACTATCCCGCCTCCGCCTTCCTCTATCTCTTTATCTACGACGAGCCTAAGTGTAAGAATATTACGGGCGTGGTGAAAGGTATTAGTGGTGCTACCAATTGTTTTCCCATGACTGGTGGAAGTACAACGAACGCCGAAAGTGGGGAAAGCCAGTATCAGGGGACCAAGGACTGGCAAAGCGTGCAATTGCAGATTACAAAGGAGGGGGAAAAATGAGGATGGGGATAAGGATGGGGGAAAGTCTTGGTTGTTACTGTTTTATCGATGGTGACGGGCATAGCAACACTCATTTGGCGGTTTTCATTGTCGATTTCGTCCTCGCATTATGCTCAAACACTCTTTTAATTCTTCGTTCAGGCGTATCAAGAACCCTCAATGCCTTCCACTGACATTTGAACCTACTCCATGATCTGAATAGACTCTTGATGTCTACACCGATTCTCGTAGTCTATTGCCGGCAGTGACAACCGAGTCTATCTCCTTGAATATATATCCTAACGCTTTCAGTTTGTAATGAGATTGACTCTTTAATACTTCTTTACTGGCGTCTTCGTACCGTTGCTCAAAAGCCTAGGCAAAGAATGGCGATTTAAAGGACGATCGATGGGGTAGACAAAGCGGCCTCTGAGCGTATATTCCGCTATCTTATGGAGTATAGTACCGGCAGGCATTTGAACAAGCTCACCATCTATCGGGCCAAGCAATTCTCTGGTTGAGATTCAATTGCGGCGTGCTGTCTTTCATTGTACGAGAACATGCGATTCAACGACTGGTCAAGACGCGATCAACGTCAAAGTAAGGTATGGACATCCTGCAAAAGAAACGCGCATTGATTATGAAGGGAAAGTAATACATGGTCTCCGGAGAGGAGATTGCAACTCCGACTAGCTACTTGGAGGGCGTCAACAAAGAGAATACGACAAGGCAAAGCGATGATCGACATTTTCCAAACACCGTGCCGCCGTCCATTCTTGCCGGCGAGAATAAAACTTTTCGCGTGTAATCAACAAGGGACCCGGAGTCAATCGAAGATTTGTCCTAAGCATTCTAGACTGGCGGGTACTGCTCAGAAGGTTATGCCCATGAGTGGAATCCAAGGAGAATCGTCATTATGGAGGAAGAACTTAGTCAGGAAGGTTTTCTCTCGGACAGGATCTGGAGCAGCACTGCGTTCAAATACGAGAAAACGTACTCTGTGACTAGATCTGGGTTCGAGTCACAATTATCAAAAGAATTGGCGTGTTCATAGATCGATCGATCAATTGGGCGTGTAAACATGACACACCTAGCAACAGAGAAGAGAAGCAAAAAGGTCAATTCTACGGCCACCAAACCTTCGGCTTTCATCACCTGCCTATCTCAACCCCTCCTATTATCCTATCAGTGCCAATCCAGTAAAATATATTCATCATCTCGGTACGGATGATGAGGTATTCGGATCAGAGGGCACGTACTGTAGGTTCGCAGTTCGTGACTCCATTGCATCTGGAATGTTTATCCACTTTTCTCAAAGAGAACTTCAATCAGAGAATACATTTGGAAGGGTAATTGCCTATCGAAGCCCAAGGATCAAGTGCTGAAATCGAACTTCGATTCGCGATAGGATGCCCAAAGGTCGGGGATGCAGTATGATGAAATGCTGACGGGCTCAGACCGACCCCCGTGAAGGATGTTCCTTGCTGAGATTCTGTAAGTGCAAAGTCGGCCTTGGATAGACTTGTATAAAGCTTTGAAATGACGGCTCACTCCGCCGTGCGTTGTAATTGAGGCTAGAGAGCCGGCAGGGTTTCCTCGTAGCGAGCATGAGCGTGTCTTATTCGATGGGCACAGGAGCACACGCTGAAGGTGATAGCGAGCGTCGGCCTAAATGAATTAGTATGTTTAAAATTAGCAATTCCAGACTCGAGTTGAGAACCTGAATTTTGAACTTCCCACCAGGACAAACCATCTCTCTGGGGGAAATCCGCGCTCTATTGCCATACCTCTACGCTGTCGATTGCAAAGGCGCACTAGTGCCTAAAGTAGCACTCGCTCACAGGTGATTGGGGACGAGCGCAGACGAGAAACTGCCAAGAGAAAGTACCTTGATGAATCGTATTTTTAGAATAATTCGGCTCGGAAAAACCTTTTCCCATCTCCTGATTTCTACACCAAACTTACAACACCAATCCCATCATGGCCTCGGTCCGTTTTTTTGGTCGAAGTACATCGAAACATGGATCAGGAGATGGTTTTGGGCCAGCGGCTTTGGCCTCATCACATGCTCAACATGTTCTTTCCGAACGTTTATCTCATCACTATCGCCATTTTTTCTCGAGAGATCCTTACGGCCTATTGAGTAATCTTCGGAGACAAGAAAGTATCTTCATGATCCAGTGAAGAGTCTATCATGGCTGCGCCATCTCTATGAGTTGTCAAAGTCAAGCCAACATTTCGCAGTGCGTCTCTATCAAACACCCCCACACCTGTTGGCGAGCAACGACCCCCGGGACAATCAAATGCAGGAAATGTTGTAGAATGAAGACGCAAACTTGAGTGCATTTGGTGGATACGTGGTTGCCACTTTGTCCTCAAAAGTAGTTGAGCAATGATGCTGCCTTCATTGTTTGCTTTGGAGATACTAGGATCCAAAGAGATCCTTTTTTGTTTTCGTGTTTGCCCTTGTGTTGCATTGTATTGCTGGCTTTTGTACTTTGCTGTGCTTCAATGTGACCTGTCAGCCGATCCCAGCAAACCTCATTGCCTTCATATACAAAATGCCACTATTCACCACTGCAGTAAAGTCTCTACTACACCGGTCTAGCCAAATTTCTTGATACACGACCCAAATTGAAAGTCTACATTTCGACTTATCGTCATATTAGACAAGATTTCGTGTTCCTAATCGTATTCGAAATCCCACCCCTGAGAACTTGCAATGTCTAGCAAATTTAAGCAGAGAGACCCACCAAAGGTGTACTTGTTAGTATATTTGCGCTTCATTTCACTGGGATCTCGATTGACTAGCTCAGCTCTGGGAGCAATAGGGTTCCGGAGCCTGACCAGAGTGTTACCAATCTGGAGAACCAACTGGTCCAAGCAACTGGGGGCCATGATCTCGCCTTGAAGAATCTCAGATTAGAAGATAAGCTTGACGAAGTGCTGGACAAAGATGATTGGCGCACTGATCTCCCTCGCCGTCCCGGCTTTGGTACCACAGGAGAACCGATCAAGCTGTGGACAAACTACTTCCACATGTACGTCAAAGAGGGTACTTTCTACCGCTATGCGATCAAGGTCAAGGAGATTCCCTCTGAAAAGGATGTCGCCACAGCCACGGCCGGAGGCGAATCGAGTGCTGCAGCTACAGCGCGCGGCTCGGTACAGCAGTCCTCTCAGAGTACGGGCGGCAAACCTAAAAATGGTCAGAAAGATGGACCGTCAGGCAAGCAACTTGCTCGCATCATCGAACTTCTACTGGCCCATGACGATTATATCCATTGCAAAGATCACGTTGTGTCTGACTTTAGTGCCACATTACTTTCAATGAAGCAGTTTCCGCGCAACCCAATGGTCACGACACTGCGGTACCAGATGGAAGGGGAGAGCCATGCTTCGGACAGAGCCAAGCAGTACAAGGTCACGGTAGAAGAGACTGAGTCTTTCGATCTCTCATATCTGACCAAGTATCTAAATTCCCTGTCGACTTATGGCGCGTTCGAGAACAGGGAATGGTTCGTACAGGCTCTCAACATCTTCCTCAGGCATCACGCAAGGACCTCAAGCAACATCACCACTCTTGGCCGCAAAGCCTTCGCAATCGATGGAAATGCTGGTAAACTTGACCTTCTTCATTGCCTATCAGCTCTACGAGGCTTTTACTCCAGCGTCCGACTCGCCACTTCCCGCATTCTGGTAAATGTCAACATCAGCAACTCAACGTTCTATATGGTCTCATCAGAGGCGTGGAGATTAGATTACTTCATGTGTATCTTCGAGGAGCAGACCACTAAAACGGATAAGAGCCACAAAGTCATCGAGACGGCAAAAAATGCCAATTACAACTTGCAGAACCTCGAAATCTTCTTGCAAGGCCTTCGTATTCAGACTAAGGGTATTCCAGAGGGCGTTACTAAGATCAGGCGAATCAATGGGCTTGCCCACGTGGACGACGGTCGTCATACTGAACATCTCTTGAAATACCCGCCAAAGGTGCCGTCCTTCGGCGCAGGGCCGCGATACGTTGAATTCTACGACTCACCAGAAACAATGAACAAAACCCAGGCCGAGATCAATGAAGGTACGCGAAAGAAAGACGGAGGTCGGGGTAAGGGTAAAACTCGTGCGATTCCACGTCGTACCCCAACAAACGCCTACATGTCAGTCGCTAAGTTCATCCAAGAAGGTCAATCTCCCCACATCCTTACTCCTACGCTACTGACATATGTTAGAGTACAAAATTAAGGGACAAGAATTAAGGTACCCGGTTGTCAATGTGGGGACCGAACATCGTCCTGTATACCTGAATCCCTTCTTCTGCTGGGTCATTCCGGGTCAGGTCTACAAACCACAGCTGAGCCCTGACTTGATGGATCGAATGCACGATTTCGCCGTCCGTACGCCGTGGGAGAATGCAGAATCAATCAAAAACAAAGGCTTTGACCTAGTTGGTCTTTCACCCAAAACAAACCTTACACTGGTAAGACGAACTTCTCCTCAACAAAATAAAGGTCACGAACTGATGCAATCATTCAGAAGAAATTTGGAGTAGAAGTCAACGAACAGCTCCTCACAGTCAATGGCCGCATCTTGATCCACCCAAAAGTGAAGTATGGACCAGGACAGCAAGATGCCGACATTAAATTCGCGGAATGGAATGTGCAAGGTCGCCAGTTCTATAGCGCAAAAACGTTGGGCAACTGGGCCTGCTTGAGGATCACCATGGATGGTCTCTGGGGACCAGATAATGAAAGCTTCGAGGAACACCTGAATGCCTTCGTCAAGGAACTTCGCAGTTGCGGCGTAACATGTAACGGGGCGAAGAAAATACATTCTGTCGTCATCAGGGACGAAAAAGATCCTCGGTTGGAAGCTAAGATGGGCGCACTTGCAGAGGAGTTCGAGTTCCTTCTCGTGGTATTACCCAAGAGACACACGCTACTGTACAACAAAGTCAAACTCTTTGGAGATGTCAGGTGCGGCATACACACGGTTTGCGTCGTGGGCTCTAAAGCCAAATTCTACAAAGGCGATCCCAAATATCTGGCTAATGTGGCACACAAATTCAACCTGAAACTCGGCGGCATCAACCACACACTCGAAGATGCCCAACTCGGAATCGTAGCTGAGGGCAAAACCATGGTTGTAGGCTACGATGTCACTCATCCAGCCCCAGGATCCAACAAGCAAGCTCCTAGCATCGCCGCCATGGTCGCTAGCATCGACCAGAGACTTGCGCAATGGCCAGCCGACATTTACAAGAACACGGCCAAGCAAGAAATGGTGGATGCGTTGGGCCCAATGTTCCAGTCGCGCCTTAAGCTTTGGAGGGCCAAAAACGATAGTCTGCCAGAGAACATTCTCATCTACCGCGACGGCGTCTCCGAGGGCCAGTACAAAACCGTCCTTGAAAAGGAGGTCAATAAACAGCTACGTCCAGTTTGCCAGAAGCTCTATGACCATTCTCTGCAACAGCAGGGCTTGCCCCGCATCACATTCATCGTTGTAGGCAAACGTCATCAAACGCGTTTTTACCCGACCACAGCCAAGGATACTGGCAGTGGCATCAAGCAGATCGACATCAAGACATCGAATCCTGTCGGTGGGACCGTCGTCGATCGCGGCATCACCGAAGCCCGCAACTGGGATTTCTTCCTCCAGTCCCACATGGCCATCCAAGGCACCGCGAGGCCGGCTCATTACATCGTCCTGCTCGATGAAATCTTCCGCAACCGTCCAGTCCCACGGGACATGAGGTTCGCCAACAGTGCAGATGTGTTGGAAAATCTCACGCACAATATGTGCTATCTGTTTGGTCGGGCGACAAGGGCCGTCAGCATTTGCCCGCCGGCTTATTATGCGGATATCGCGTGTGAGAGGGCGAGGTGCTATTTGGACAGGTTCTATCCCGCTCCGGGTCAGGGGTACAATCAATCTACTGACAATCGCGTGTTGCCCGAGGCGCTGGATTCGGAGGTTCAGGTCCACGGTAAACTCAAGGATTCGATGTTTTACATCTAGGAGGGGAGGCGGTGGTTGTGGTCTCGTATGAGGCATGAAGTCTGTGCTCTCGCTAGCCACAGTGTTTTGAGACAAGTGCCGGAATTCAGGTACGTGATGTGTAGATTCGATGAGTTACCCTCCTCAGGCCTTCCTGGCGCAGGTAACATATCGAACAAGGTGGCTGGCTGAGAAGAAAGTCGCTGAAAGGTGGCTGGGAACCTCAATTTTGGACGGACAAGGACATTCCTTCGTGTGCCAAACACGCGTGTGCTCAATCTATGGGGGGCAGCCGTAGGCTACAACCTAGGCTAAGTACTCATGCAAAGGAATCCTTTCCGCGCCGGTGTCTATGCACAATGTTGTACTCTGCCGTATTATTCCTAGGCAACACTACGTTCGGGCCTGGTGGATTTTGCTGTTATGGCTATTTCGCGATGCTCAAGATCGCGAATTCGACCGATTGCTTCGCGATCAGATCTCCACTCATTCTATGTTTCGAGCGACGTTCAATGTTAGTGTTGAGTCCTGTTTCTTGCTTCCTCTCGAACCGTTGGCTTTTGAGCCTCGGGTGATCATCATGTCTCGATGAGATGCAGACCTCCATCGTCTTCCTCAACCTCTCTCTCTTTCTCTCTCTTTTTCTTCTCTCTCTCAATAGCCGATTGGTGGTCTGTGTCGCACTTCAAAATCTTTTTCCCGCGTAACATCACTGAAACGGCTTTCGTATAACTAGCACCAAATCGCGCTTCCTTGTCATCCAAGTGAGATTCTGTTTTCCACATCTTCAAGCCTTGTCAAGAGCTGCCTTGCTTCTTCGCGACTGATGTGATTTTCGATTTGCTGATGATGATGGTGACGGCTCCGAGAGGCGCTGTTGCTGCGTACGTCTGGTTCTTGAAAATGGTTGGGGGATACCTTCGTGAATGATGCTGTTTTCGACTGATGGTGGTGGTGGCGTTACTTGCGTCCTCCGTGTCTGCCTCCGCTGTCCTCTTCATCGCCGCCATACGGTCACTATGCGTGTGGCACATATCGTGTCAGGATCTTCCTTCCAATCTTGTCCATTATTTCATCCTACGTTAAAGAAATCTCTCCTTCGGGATTCCATAATGAGACGGTATGCTATAGCTTTCATACACACACGTTCACCCACCCACCCTAGGCCGGGCAATCACCCGCTCCTTCCTAGGCTCTGTATGTATCTGTCAATGCATTTTTATCACGGAAAGTTTTCCATGCCCTCATCTCCACGCAAGTGACCCCCCCCCCGGGGCGGGTCTAGGACACCCCTTCTTCCTTCCCTTACCTTACCTTCACATCCAGCAGGGAGCCAGCCCCGCGGTTGTTTCGTATGCAAACGGGACGCCTGGGGGATTGGAGATTACTTACGTCTTGTAGGACTCGCTACAAAATGATTGATCCAACAACAACATTGCGTCCACATCTCAATCTCCACGCCCACGGCACCATATTCGGCATCTTGGAGATTTACGCCCGTGGCTACTGAATTCTACTCTAAAGTCTCTAACTCGCATTGCCATTTGCGGTCGAAATCCGAGTCGGCTTGGCCCACGTCCGAGAGATTATTTTATTTTTCGGGGAATTGAGGATCCGGATGATTCGAGCGCACAACATGGCAAGTAGGTGGATCCGTTAACCTATCTACCTACCTACCTACCTACCTACCTACATACATTTCGATCCATCGACATCACCCTTTCCCACCCTTTCCCTTCCCTTCCCTTCCCTTTCCCTTCCCTTCCTTTCCATACATGCCGGTGCTATCTCCATAGAGTACTTGCCGCAGTCGCGACCAGCGCTCGTTTTCTGGCTACCGACCGACACGGTGCGCCCGCCACTTGCGAACGGTATCTTTTCTCCCTCCCTCCCTCTCTTCCTCTCTCCCTTTCTTAGTGGGGTACCAGCCACACACTCACGCACGCGCTCTTATACTCACTTCTTTCCGAGCGCGAGATTTTTTAATAGACGATTTCTCTGGGGGTCATGGGTGGATGGTAGGGTATGAGTGATAATTCAAAAAAAAAGCCCCGGAGAATGTATGCATGCAGATTAGGTCTTAGGCTCATGGGATCCGGAAAAAGGACTCTGCGATGGATATTGGGGGGGGGGAGGGGGGGGAGGGGGGTCCGATGCGTCAAAAGGGGTTGGTGAACTATGCGTGTCCGATCCCTAGTATACAACATAAACAAGACCAAACATGGCAAACTTTAGCCCTAAGACTTTGCAGCACTTTGTATGGCGAGATGGCGATATTTCGTTACTGGATATAGAGCGGCTTTTCTGGACCCCCGGAGGACTGGAGGGTCACTTTTGGCTTTGTTGGATATGTTTCGGTGGAATATGGATACTAGAATTGTACTAGAGCCTCTTAGTCTACCTACTGCCTGTTGAAAGAATGGTTGGTTCCCAGCCTCCTCCGGCCTGTTGCCATGCCAGCCACATACTTTTCTACTATATAGAGGACTGCTCCAAGGGAGCTTTGAGAGAAGAATCAATCCATCATTTCCCATCCCATCATCATATTTCAACATTGCCGACACCTACGCCTAGAGACTTAGAAGAATCAATTGATACCGCCTTGATACTTGAATATCGATTCTTGGGCCTTGATGAATATTTATTCAACCTTTTATACAATATCCCGCAGGATCAATTCTCTTCTGTCGGCGTTAGGATTATCTGTTCTTGTCGAACCAGTCCGTGTTGCTTCTTTCCTTCCTTTAACCCTTCCTTCCTTCTTTCCTTCTTTCTTTAACCCTTCCTTCCTTCTTTCTTTCCTTCTTTCTTTTCTTCTTTCTTTCCTCCCTTCCTTCCTTCCTTCCTCTCCCATTCTCTTTTGATTGCAGCCAAGGCCAAATCACTGAACCTCAAATATATCGAGCTTTCATTGGGGGTCTCACTTTCATCCATCCCTCCATCCGTCTCTTCATCCATACATTCATCCATCCATCCATTCATCCATCCATCCATCCATCCATCCATCTCTTCATCCCTTCATCCATCCATCCATTCATTCATTCATTCATTCATTTACGTACGAGCATAGCAGAAACAAACAGACCCATACATCCGACGTCGCATATTACACGATCCAGCAAGTAACGGATGCAGCTCGGGTGTCCCGAGTGAGTGAGGACGACGTTTGATGAATTTTCTTCTTCTTTTATCTTCTTCCTTCTTTCTTCTTTCTTTTTCCTTCTTCCTTCTTCCTTTTTCCTTCTTCCTTTTTCCTTCTTTTTTTTTCCTTCTTCCTTCTTCCTTCTTCCTTTTTCCTTTTTCCTTTTTTCTTCCTTCCTTCTTCCTCCTCCCCTCCTTTTTCCTCCTCCTCTTTTTTCTTCTTCCTTCCTCCTTCTTCTTTCTGCGCCGAGTGACGCTTTTTTGTAGTAGTAATAGTCAGTAGTACCATAGGCGCAATCGCTCGCTCGCTTATGGATAATAAATAAGCTTGGATGGATTTGACGGTAGCAGGGGGTTAGACCCGGCATCGCATTCACATTCACAGCAGCTATAATGGCATTGCATAAATAGTGGCTATGGAGAGGGGTGTTTTTGTAACTATAGTGGCATACATATCATGCTCGGTGCGATCGAGTAGGCCTTGCCGGCTGGATGGATGGGGGCTGGAACCGCGGTGCTTTGTGTGGAGGGATTAGGGTTCTGGTGAAGGGAAGGGAAGGGAAGGGAAGGGATGGGAAGGGAAGGGGGGATGGAGATGGAGATGTTGTTTCTGGTGTGGTGGTACGTGATGAGTTGCTACTGTGCGGGCACGAGCGTGGGAAAATCAGTGGTTGGTTCTATATTTATTGATACAAATGTCTGGATAGGAAAGGCAACGATGGACGCTGAACATAAGACTCTGGAATTCAAACAACGCTATGAACCGCCCACAGAACACCTTCTGAGCTCATCGTAACATACCATCTCAAGGCAGAGCCATGAAGACAGGTAACATCTTCCCATAATTCGGAGTGCCCAACCCCGTCACCGGGTCCCATCCAGAGACGGCGGTAAACCCAGCGGTCCCACATCCTTGATTCCCACCGGACGTGATGTCGTTGAGGATCGAGGGATTTGCATAAAGCGTAGGATTGATGAAGCCGACTGCTGACTTTCCAGCATTGACACGTTGCTCGTTGATCAGGGTGATGACGCTGCCGAACGTGGGCGAGGAAGCGGACGTGCCATATACTAAGCTGATACTACCGTCGACGGCGACGGCGTAGTTTGCACCGTTGGCGGACACGTCGGGGTAGCCTCGCACGGTCTCGGAGTTGTTGTATTGCGTGGCCGTGTAGCTTGGCTTGTGGTTGGTGAAGTAGGATTTCACGGCTGTAGATTGGTAGGATGGCATGGCGAAGACGTTGCTGAAACCACCACCGGAGTAGATGACGGTCTCGCAGGCTTCCTCGGGTGCGGTGACGCTGGCGCCGGAAACGATTTGCGTCGCTCCAACGGAGGTGACGTATGGGCTGCGCAATCAAGATTAGCCTGAGAAGGGTACGGAATGAGAAGAATTAGCTCGGAGTTGTACGTACCAGGTCCCAGGGAAGGATGGGTTGAAAGTACCCGTTTTGCCCGAGTTGTAAGTCCCACCGGCACACTTGGCCTTGGTGCAGCATTCGGCGCCGTTTCCGGCAACTCCATTGTCACCAGACGAGTACAAGATAGTGGTTCCTGCCATACCAAGCTTCATATACCTGAAACGCAGGATGATCAGTGATGACATCCTCTAAACTAAAGCTGAAGTTTTCACTCACTCATTGCATTGTCTTACTTCGTATGCGGCTGACAAATCTGCTTCGTTTGAGCCGTATGACGTGGATATGACAGATGTAGCGGTGTATCTGCCACAGTCCTGCTTCTTGTAGCCGCCAGAATTGGGATCAGGGTAGGTTGCGTCACTAGTATCTATTCAGCAGAATATAAAGAGTGCGTTGGAGTGTTAGCTTACTAAGTTGGATTGTCTCCACCACCAGACGTACAGTACGATGAATCGAGGGCGTCGAGGAAGTTGTTGAAGGAAGCACCCTCGACAGTGTCTCCAGTTTGATACAATGTCACCGTCTGGGGGTACACTGGGGGTTATCAGTGTGTGGTGGGCAAAAGGAATAAAGACCAAAGTGTTCGACAAACCTAGAGCGATAGCATACTGCAAGTCAAGATCGGACTCTCCGTTGTCGTCAAAGCTCTGGGTGGTGGTCTGGTCAACTCCGCCATCAATTGAATCGAACGTTGGAGCAGTGCCGGCAGGTATTTGGCGCGCCAGATTGCTATAAAAAAGGTTGAGGTCCGACTGCAGATATGCTTGAGGGGTGTATTCGACAACGGCGTAGGAAGACTTGGCAAGGGTCCCATTGGTAAAATTGTAAAGTGCACGTAGACAATCCGGGGTGATTTGCGAGTTGCATGTAGTGAGGGCAAACGGCAGGGGGGCAAGATCGGGATCGGCCCCTGGGCCTAAGATTGTCGGGCCTTTCTTGGGCAGGAAGCCATTGTTGTTGGAGTCGCCCGGTTTAAAGGTACGCTTCAATTTGCGTCGCTCTGGATCTCCAACGATCTTGGTGTCAAAGTGAATTGTTGGCATGATGAGATCAATATGCTCTTGAATCTCTTGCGGGACGCTGTACTCCTCGCAAGCAATATGTTTTTGTCCAGTCGAGTGTTCGTAAATCTTGTACTCGGTCTTCAGTAGCGCTTCAGCTTCGGCGATACTGGCGTTGACATTGAGCCAATTTCTCCCACGAGATAAGGATATCCGAGACGATTCGATGCCAGAGGATACCAGCCAATTGCGTACGACGTCAATAGTCTTTGGCTGAGGTGCAAAGAGTTCTACGATCTGCTCCAAGGTCAGATCGGCAGTATGCGCGGGGCTTGGGAACCCCATTACCTCTTCGGCAGTCAAGTGCTTCCCGTACTTGTCACTGGTCGGGTCGGACACTTCCATCAAGATGTCGTCACCCCGATGCAGGTTGCTCTCAGTCAGGCCGATGCGGACAGGGAGTGTGATGCGCCCATCGGGTTTAACTCCTTGCATGGGTGACCAACTTGAGGAGCCGCTGCGCTTCTCATGTACCACATGATTGGCGAACGTTGGAAGAGCGGTCGCAACGGTGGCAAACGCAGCAACAGCCGCGGTGGCGAGTACTGGTAGAAGCATTTTTGAAATGCCTTTGGAGGTTCTCAATGCATGAGGCATCGTATCCTGGGGGCCCGCTTTCCTTTTATGCACAGTTGGTCATGTATTCTCCGACTGCAGAGACTTTCCGACAATCTACACGTGTCCGAAAATGATTGCACATGGCGTACATGGTAAGTGTTGACGTATCCTATGCTACCACACAGATCTGCACTTGACCCTTCTTCGGTCAAGCAGTGCCGGGCACGAGACGAAAAGAGCAGGAGATCTTCAGGCAGTCCTGGCATTGAAACAAATGACAGCTTCCAAATCCAAAGCGGAATTATTCTCCCCCAAAGTCATTGGCAGCAGTCAAGAGTAAGAGGTGGGGTGGACCAGTTCAAAGGTTGCGCTACTAACGCAGAGCACGGCATTCAAGATTGGCTGCGCGGACCGGCAATGTGAAAGGAAACAGAGGGTGGTATGGCGAAGAAAATAAGACGTCAGTCGGAGTTGGAGAAATTTGCTTTCAGTCGACTCAGTCCTTGGTAGGCAAGTTGATCATCTTGTCCTCCGCGATTTGCGACTATGCAATCAGACGCGATAAGACGGAGGCACCATTTGAGGAAGGTTCAATGAGAATCCTGCGGAGCTTGGAGCCTTGAAGAGTGTATAAAGACGTAGCAACGCTCATATACATGCATGTTGCGAAAGCCACAGGTCGGAAAGGAAATTGGGAGTCCTTCTGACCTTACTCACGAGAGGGAGAAACTGATCTCGTGTGAGGTTTGTTCATGATTCAAAAATAAAGATTTACCTTTGCAGCAAGCTGCAGGGTCTATGGGAGAAGATCGGCCTGTGAGCGATTCCTTGTATCCGCAAGGTCCCGAAGATAAGGATGGCGGTGCACGCTGATCTTTGCCTTGTCAGAAGAAGTTTGTTTGCAGTATATGCACGCGATAATGTCTCAATCAAGCAGGAGAGTCATGATGATAACCTGTCATGGGTCCATGTATGACGCAGCTTGATGCAGCTTGATGCAAGTTGATGCAAGTTGATGTAGGATTGATCGAAAGGAGCTGTATTGTTGTAAAAAGAGATAAGCGCTCTTTGCTATCATACTTTACAACATAAAGAACCTCCCTGATTCGTGTACGAGACGGCCGGACCGCCCCGAGCGGCCGAGGGAATCAACAAGCCTCCAATGCGGGAGGGAGGAACAAAACGGGAAGGTGCTCTTGTGCACATCTGGTGGTGGTTGATGGTGTTGAAAGGATGAAGCTGGTCAAACTGGTTGGATAAACGGAGAACAAGAGAGGATGAGAAGATGAGGCAGGAGGCAAGGTACTCCGTAAGTGTTAAGGGAATGACTTTGGGATTTGCCAAATCTCCAATCAAAAGCCGAAAATAATACCGGACATGATACGAGTACGAAGGAAATTCAAGGCCGAGGCAGCATGAGCGACAAGTCGGCCCAATGTCTGCCCGATGCTGCCCGCAACGTGGGACCAAGGCGACGTCCCGGATAGCGCACCCGGGCTCTCCCAAGCCGGGCCTCGATCCTAGCCGTCTTTCCCTGGTCTTGTTCGGCATGCTCAAACATAGCTACATTTTGACACAAACAAGTTTTTTGCCAAGCTCATGTTTCAGCTTTCCGAATATATTGACTACGTAAGCCGTATAAAGCTTTTTGCAGCAAATGACGGTGCACACCACTCCTGGCTTCAATATTACCCAACTCAACGATCGTCAGTCATGGTGTGCTATGATGGCTCCGTCCGACCGCGCACTTTGAAGCCGGAGATGCTCCGTACTCACCAAGTAATATCACGTCTGCAACCCTTTCAACTTCTTGCCCATTGCATCCTTGATCAGGGTCTCGGTACTTCTTGCCACACACTGCTGTAGTTCTTGGATAGGCTTTTGGGGCACGGCGTCAATTCATTTTCGGATGTGGTAGATGTTCAGTACGCCAAGAGCATGCAGGAACAGAGGCTCCCGTGGTTGGTCACCTCTTGATGGCTCAAAACAAGATGGCAGATACCTGGCAAAGGCCATTCATCATTACGACTCAAACAGTTGGACTAGATTCCACGGAAGATCATGTCAGCCTGGACTTCTTTAACATGATCCTGGCTGTGAAAGGGCAGTGCTCGGTAGTGCCCGACGCCTTCGCATCAACGCTCACATTCGAGATGGAAAGATCTCTACGAGAGTGGCATCCATCGCATACTGCCAAGCTCTGGAGACCCTACCAGAGGGTAACTTGGTAAGGGCATGGGGAGGGCACCACCGCTCAGCTGTGCCATGAACAGTATCTGCGCCGTCGTCATAATCTCCATATTGACGTCGCTACTTTGCCGCAATTTCCGTCGTGTGCCACCTCGAGAGTATCAGCAATTTGGCTCCCACACTGATGGCGAAACTACATTTCGGTGGCAACAGCGGCTCGGTTTTATTCAGCTGTGGGGGCGCCTCCCGTTCGGCGCTGGGAGTGGTGGCGTCGCCTAGCTCTGATTGGTTTTATTGAAGCCAGAGAGTAAACCATCCACACCTTGTTTGGTTGGTCAAGCCACATTGAATTGCCTTTCTCGGACAGCAAAATCATCACACATCCCCGATCATGCTCCCAGTATGCGATTGATCCGACAGAAAAAGATCATGCATCCATCTCCTATTTGTGATTCACGTTTCAACCCTAGCACATATCACCGCAGGGAGCTTCATCAGATCTCACCCTCTGTGGGTATCTGGGGCAGGGACCTCGAAAGCTTGTGAGTCCACCTGCCACCTTTTCTTCATCTCTTCGAGTCTTTGACCACTCGAGTTTGTCCCCTTGGCGTGAAACAAGTGCACGGCTCGAACAACATGGCTCGAGACTGCACAGTCGCCCCTCAAACGAGATATCAGATACCTGTCGTCTGGTCTAACATCGGAAACTTTTCGTGGATCGTCTTCGACCTGGTGGCCATGTTGCTGATGAGCCCTGTGATTCAATCAAATCTAGGCCAGGCTACGGCCATCTTTGCTCAGGGCTACACTCCTCTTTGATGATAACATACGCGATTCTTGTGTAATGTCGTCATACCTCCTTTAACAACGCACTCCACCTCAGCTAATTATTTTGTTCGTTACTTTTGTGGCTCACTTAATGTCGTCCCGCATCATCTTTGGGGTCCGCCATGCTGCGTCCACCATTGTTCAGATTCCGCAGTCCTTCGCCTCTCCGCCTCTCCGCCTCAATTCTGTGGTCGATTGAAAAAGTCAGCTGCATGGAATATGATCTTATTCATACATATACGACGAGATCAGGCCCTATGGATTCATCTCCGGGAATGAACAAAACTTACCATAGACGTGGTCAGCGTATGTGCACCCCATACCGGTGTTAAATTCTGCAAAGGGATGGGCCAATGATACGAATAGACGTGATAGGGGCCGTGACACTTGCTTGCTTCGTGACAATGGTGCTTATAGATTTTCTGTCTCCCGACACGACCGGTGGCTTTGCCTCAGTATACTCAAGCAGTTTGAAATTTGGCGGTCTCATAAAAGACCCTACCTTGGTCTTCGAGATTGTTAAGATACTGCATAAGCATCCTTCGTCCCAGTCACAGTTGGGCCTTTATAGAAGCAGACACCTCAAAGGCATCCTTATTGTCCTCGAAAAGTATGGCACAGCAACCGAAGCCTCACAATTAGATTGCATTCAGACAAAGAGTCGCTTTCTGAAACAAAATCATTCGCTCTCGCTCCATCTGAAAGTCTCATCTCACACGATTCTGGTTCAACACAAATTCCACCATGGGAACCTCTTACCCCCGATCCTGGGTCTCATCACTCTCGCTACTACCTTCCTCCCAAAGCTCTACTCTCGGTATCAACTGCCGCGGCTCATCTCTCTGCCATCACGCTACATTGAGTAGCTCATCTGAAGAGGTGGTACAGATCCTGCGCGACGCAATCTGGGCTTCCCCATGGGACTATCCAACTACATAGGGTTACGGCTCGCATAGCATGCACTTTCCAAACAATTTCTCGCGGCTTGGATTTCAACCGGGGGAGAGATGCTGACTCCCAAATTGTCACAATTTTCGCATCCGTAGGTTATGACAATGATGGTGTGCCCGAATCATTCATAATTGAGTACTTTCTCAACGTCGTGCGCACTTACGTCTTCTCCTAAACTTTTGTTCTACCCATTCCTATCAAGTGTGTCGTTCAGCAGAAGACTCGTCCCTCTACAAGTAACGCTGCCTGCTGAATCGAAACACTACTCACCAAATCTTTTCCCCAAAGACGTATGTCACGCTCTGGGACCAATCAGACCCCTCGCCGGCGCCATTTTTCAAAACACCCGGCTGCAGTATCAATGGCATTGCGTCTATCCATCCGTTCCATCAGTCGAGTAGTAACCCGTCTGATGGATGGTATCTCAACGTCCAAATATGAGAAGAATTCCAGATCGTGTTTGATGATGCATCTCAAGTAGGGGCGTCTTTGGCGGCAAAAGTTGAAAGGTCTGTCAGCGTATACTGAACCACGAGTACTTATATCTGCTTTCTACGCCATCTTCCTTTGTCAGCCTTGTATACTGGCCGATATTTCCAAGGCTTCAATTACACTTCCATTGGCTGAAGACTGGTGGACAGCAATAGTCCTCGCGGTTAGCCGACAGAGAATGATTGGTTGGGAAGATTCTGTGAGCCAAGGTCTAGCATATAGGTAAGGATTGGGCGCTACTGTATTTTCTATGGTGTGTTTTTGCTGATGAAGATTCAATTGAAGATGCAAGACTGGACGTTTGCTCGTTCACAGCCTGCCTACATTTATGGCGAAACGATTGTGAAACCTAATCCGAGCACCGGTTTGACGGATTGCGCTGTTCGTACTAGTACCGAGATGTTCGGTTTGAAAACATCGCTGGCGCCATCGTTTCAAGGACGGAAATTACATGTCATTTTAGAACGAACTTTTTCTGGACTGCAGCCGAATACACAAAACTTTCAGGTTCAAATAAATGGTTGAAAATGCAACGAAACGAGAAATCTCATCATAGATGGGAGTGAGTCAATAAAGTTGTCTGGCTATCTGCATTTGCAACCTTCGAATCGTACCTAAAAGGACCGACACCGATCGATCAGCATGCACGAAACCAGTAGAGACGCGCCCGAGATCTTTTTCCGCTCCATTCTTACCGAGAGAAAAAGCCTTGCCTGCCTTCCCACCCCGCGCACACATGCCGTCCAGGGCCACGGCGGCGGCCCACAGATCGTACCACGAAGCGCTGTCGCGGAAACCGGAAGCATTTGAAATGACCAGGATGCATCTCCCAGTGGCTGTAAGAATTGTAATTTAGCTGGGGGGATATATATATGTATTGGGAGGTTTTTTCAAAAGGTGCTTCTTACGCTCAGTCAACACCTGTGGAAGAACTTCTTGTACCCCGGTAGCCCCGGCTGGTCCGAAAATCACCTTTCCTTCTGTGGCGTTCATGGTGCTGAGAATGCTCGCGCAAGCTTCCGATACCGGCTCTTGCGCCGGAGGCGCTTCGCGACACTTTATGAGGGGTGGCCGGTTAGACCGCACGGTGACGAGGAAATTTTCCTCGACTCCTAGGACCCGGATCTATCAGCTCACTTTCCTCCAAGCATGTACCTACCAACCAATGTGCGCGCTTGAGGCTTTACCCATGTTGCTGGCTTGGCCGCCAAAGGGAGGCGGTCCGCTCTCCACGCACTGCGTCTGCATAATCTCCCCGGCTCCGAGGATATCTCCCAATCGGACGTGAGAGGGATAGGACGTCTGGGTGTAATCGACGATGCATTTCCCATCCGCTGCAATGCGCACGCGTCAGTGCGAACACAGTTTAACCCCATAATATCGATATCGATACGTTGCAATGCAACTCTCGAGAAAAAAGAGAAGAAAACGCACAGCTGATGTGCCGGACCGGCAGCGAAACATCCCACTGCGCCCCCGGGCGGCCGCGTGGCCCAAAGCTCAGCGCGGGGCCGATGAGAGCGTACGGATCCCGGGGGAGCTGGTTCACCGCGTCGCGGCAGCTGGCGACGGGCGGGTTCCCGTATGCAGCGTCGTCGCAGTGGATGCTCGGCCCGGCGCCCAGGCTCGTGAGGTTGTTGTTGGACGCCGAGGTCGAAGTGTTGCCGTTGGTTGTGGCGAATGGGAAGACCGACGGCCTCCTCGCGAGGGGCGTTGGCAGGTCGAGGCCGTCTTGCGCCGCCGCGGCGTTCATGGCGAGCGTTGCTACGATCGATGGGAGCAGGCACCATGGTACTATGCGCTTGGAGGCTGAGGGCATGGTTTGATGAGTAGGGGAGATGGGAGGTGAGTATTATACTCTTGAGGAGAGGGTGTTGAATTTTGAGAGGGGTTCCGAGTGGTTATCTTCCAGCAACAGCTACAATACGATGATAGTCCTTGCTTGTCAAGTCATATCTATCTGTCTGAATGCGCTTGGGATCGATCTCGTGAAACGCTCTCGCCTCCAGTTTCGCACCTTTAGATATATACATATGCACACAGCGAGACTGCCGATGCGGCTAAATATGTCAAACATGTTTTCCACGATGCGATTGGCGCCCATCACCGCATCCGAGACTGGTGCGCGTTTTGGGAGACGCTGCGGAACGGATCAAATGGAACCCTAGTGGCGCTTGCGACTGCTCGATGCGTGCTGGGAGTTTGGAACATGATCATACCAGTACGGTCAGTCAGTTCGAAGGCGGAAAGATGGTGGAGAAAGTCTATCCTAAGAGATCTGGCTCTGTTCTCTAGCTTGGGGAACTAGTCTGGGAGATGCGTAGTTGTTGGGCGGGCTGGAGGCCGATATATATTATATAGCGTCTATTGTATATTGCAGAGATCCGAGAGAAGTCTCTCTCTCGACATAGATAATTCCAGGTTGGTGGAATTAGTGATCGAGGATACAGCGCACATAGAAATTTTGAACGGTCCCCCAGGGAGCCACTGGACTGCTCTCCAGGTGTATATTTCGAGGGAGACCAGCTTAAGCTACAGATGTGGATTTCAGCACGAAAGTCATCTTCAGCCAGTCACGCTTCGATGGCTTCTTGACTATAGATCTTGTCGCAGGAATTTTGGCTGTGGACTTTGCATTCTACTTGCCTCTGTGAGTTCGACCTTTTCCCTATGGCCCAACCTATATTGCGGTAAGCTGTGATGACAAATGGGCCAGAACATCGACAACGAGCGCCCTTGAATCTCGCTGAGCAGCTCTGGCGGATCCAGGGTATTCCAAAGAGAAGCGTCCTCATATTCCGGCGTCCTTGACCGTTTCTGTCCTTGCCAGTGACTATCCTTCACAGCTGCGGCACAATTCGCAAACGCGGTTATACTTTCATCGAAAGCATCTCTTTCACCTGCTATATGTCCAGTGCCTTTGAGGATGACAACAGCCAGATTGCTGTCGGACTCATGTGTAGTCCTCCACGGAAATCCACCTTGAAGCGCCGCAGCATTTGACGTTTGCCGATTTCTGGTCTAGGCATGCTGCGTGGAGGATCTTGATCTTGTGACAAACATCAACCTTCGCAACAGTCGTCGACTTCGGCAGCACTGATCCAATCTGCAGCAACATATCTTGGACTGCAGTCCAGTCTTCGCAGTTTGCCACTGTGCCCTCCTCTTCGGCTTGGGATCTTTTACAGTCCCGGGCTCTTTCCTAAGCTTTATGCCGGGTTTGGCAGCGTACTAGCCTCTCTACAAAGGCCGCACGTGCTTATGGTAGGCGGAGGTAGGAGGAATGTGGGGGAGGATGGCTTCAATGGTCTTCTATGATTTCCCAATGTATTATTAGCCCAATTTCGAGGCAACTGCACAAAACGTTGCAGCTTCTTAGCGTCTTTACTTCCACCAGCTGGATAGCTACTCTCCAGGTCTCCACTACCAGTGCGTTCGGTCATTGCACATGCTCAATCCTTGCTGCCGCCTGCTTTGCTCTCTTCCCAGACCATCCATTCGAGACTCCAAGATCCGCCGCGCGGCGCAGTCTCATGGGAACCAGGCGATGCAGCGGCGCGCATACTGTAGAATCTCTCTTTGTGGCGCCTCTTGGTATAGAACGTCCTGTTGGGTCCAACAGGAGTGACAGTATGATGAGGTATCGGTTATGTCTAAGAACAAGCATCGAATGATGCTTGCCAAGACGGAACGGCGGAATGTTTTTCCGCAGGTAGGATCAAAATGAACTGCCGAGGGTGCACTGAGAGCCCGCGAAAATCGCGAAATGTAATTTCTCCAAAAATGATAACTCCACCACAAGAGCCTTGAGCAAAAAACTTATCGGCTATAAATTAATCTACTCACTGTCATAAGGACTTTCTTAACCAACGGTATGAGCGCAATCTGGACCGTTGAAGAAATATCGGACTCCTGAAATCCGCATTAGTGCAGTTCATCTTATGACCGAGGCAGTGCGATGCAATGTAACGTACCTGCAGTCAGCGGATCGCCTAACCAGTGCCTAGAGGCAGGCCCAACGGAGATAAAATATGTTCGGAGTCGGCGTCACCTCAGGAAGATCAGCTCCACAATGCCACCTACACCCGAGTCTCGATTTCTTCCAGGTGCATCTGCGCTGGTGTATCAATGGATCGGCTCAGGGCGCTGTTACAAATCTCCGTGATTGAGCATGATGCATCTAGGATTCGCACTAGTGCACATCGTCAATGGTACGGAGTAGAAGAGGTCCTGATGGAGTCTTAACGCCACCAGATGTTCTCGATCTCAAAAGACTTGTCGACTTCTCTAGGAAATTGGCATACGAAACCTCTTGGTGAGTATGAACTCGGAGCTGCAGGATACTGCATCTCAATGAGATCTGGAGCCCGGAGGCGAGTTGTGAGACTACAAAGCTGGGCTTCTTTGACATCTCGGTCGTGTTTCCAATCGTTACTGATGTGTACGGAGAACTAGGGATACGTACTTTTGGTGCTGCCGAGCCCTTTACTATGCCATACTACTTCGTTTTCCTGAATTGACATCTGACCGCTGGTTCAATGAGCAGATTAGCGGATGTTTCTACGATTTCGGACTATTATGGAACTCCTCGAATGTTTGATTTATCGAGTCGCTATAAATGATTCTCGATAGTCAGGGGCTTCTGCATGACTAGTAGCGGACTTATGAGTTCATCGTGCAGGCTTAGTGAAAAATACAAGGGGAGAACCAAGCGTGAAATAGTGGGGTGTTCTGCAGCTCCACGATCCCACCTGCGAATTGCGCCGGAGGCGCCGAACTAGGTACTCCAACAGAAGATCAACCCTCGAAGCATGGTAAAGATCACTGCCAGCAGAAGAATTTGTACAAAGCAAATATAACTCAACGACGACACGAGCTCAACTCACAATCTCAGAAGTGCCAAATTCTCAAGAGAAGGTTATAGATGATCAGTATCGAACTCGGAAATTATCGGATCTAACATCGGTAGGATTCCTTGCTTCTAGATGTGGTAGACGGATCCGCTCTGGCGTCCCATCAAATTTCTTTCACAATTATTTGTGATGTTCGTTTTTAAGCGAGCGCCTCATCGATTGTGACGCTTTGTGGAGGCGCGTTGCGAGAACGGAGGAGCTAATGCCGACCAGCTTGTCGGCAAAGTGAACACCGGTATGAACATGTGCATGAACACGAGGAACACTGTGATTGTCAACAAGCGGACTGAATCCGACTTATCGCCATACTCCATGAGCTTGAGATGCGCAGTCCATTATACGGAGCGAAGACAGCGGCGAGGTGTGCTAGGTTTCAACATGCATACAAGGCTGTGGCAGCTGTTCATGCTTATGAACGAGAGCGATAACGAGAGCGACGGGTACGGGTATACCACCCTGGCCCTATCTTTAAATTCTTCCTTCCTCCCGGCACAGCAGTCCCCAACTCTTCTTCTGATTTTGACTGTTATCTCAAATATTACGTGCGAAGCACCCGAGTATAATACGATTTTTTGAACAAATGATGGCTTTCGCCGCTGTAACAGTTGCGAGGGTGAATCCACAAGCTTTTGTTGTACGTATCGATATTCTCCGTTCTAATTCTTCGTGCAAGCTCTAACGCCACTTCGTCAGGGCATCATGTGGGGAGGGACAGCGCTCTCCCTTTGCTTCTTGATCTTTCGTATATTCGTCCGTCTCAGGTACTTCCAGAGGCTCTACGCCGACGACATCCTCGTAGTTGCGGCGTGGACCATGCTCCTGGCCAGCTCAATCGTCTGGCAAACGCAACAAGGGCCACTGTATAATCAATTCAAGCTCTCATCTGGGCATATCCAACCCACCACAGCTATTCTGGCGGCTGAACAGACGTTGTTGCATGCGAATCTTGCCGTCTTAATTTTGTTTCTATCCTGCTTATGGAGCGTCAAGGTATCGATCCTAGTATTCTTCCGCAGGCTAGGTCACAAGGTCCAAGGCCAAAGGATTTGGTGGTGGTCCGTGATGGGATTCACGCTTTTGACGTGGGCCACATGCATCAGTGTTCTCCAGTACTGGTGTCTACTAGGTTCCGCGGAATATATTCTCAGTGAGTTGACAAGGGTCCCATGGAGACCCGATAATGACCCTGTGGAGCTCAATGTTCGGCACCGTATCAGCAAAGCTTTACAAGAACGACCTTCCACTACCATACTGCCGCAGATGTTATCACGGACTTCATGAGTATGAATGCCTTTCTGGTGGTAAGGATCATACAACTGATCAAGTAACAGTCTTGTCAATTCCTATCTTAATGATGTGGAATATTCGCATCTCCTGGGGACAGAAGCTAGCTCTCATGGGTCTCTTCTCATTGACAATCATTGCCACCATCGTTTCAATACTGCGCGTTGCTTTGGTGAGCTCGACCAAACACCAAATCGACACCACCTGGCTCTACACGTGGAGTAATATTGACATGGCTGTTGGTAGGTTCAAACTCCACTTCCTCATATGAACTCACTAATTATGTGCTGGTCTGTCGCAGCTATCATGGTCGCTTGCCTTGCCTCTTTTCGCGAACTCTTCGTAAAGTCGGAATCTGCTGGTCTCAATAGAAAAAGCCAGAACCCCCATCTTGGCGATGGCAGTCTCCTCTCTTGCTTTCAGTCTCTCAAACTCACAACGATGTCGGGAAGGAGTGGCCTCTCGTCCCAGGGAAGCGACATGGAGCGAGTGTTTACCTCGCCTCGGAACTCAACGACCTCTAAGATACCCATCGATGCAATCTATGTTCGGACGGACGTCAACATCTCCCTGGACGATGAGGAGCGCGACATGTAGGAGACCAAAGTCGATCGTTATGACTCTCAGAACCTCTCTACTCTTACCGCAAGATTGCTCGCCAGGCGGGAAAGAGGCACTAAATCGAGTCTTGCCAGTATCGACGACCTTAGTGGGCGACTTCAAGCTCTTTGTTTCAGAATAGCGAGGCTGAAGAGCGTAACGCGGAGAAGAAGCCCGAAGTAGACTTCGAGCGAGTGGCCCTGGGTGAGATCTGCGCACAAAAAGAAATACGACTTAGAGACCTTCGTTCTATAGTTAAGAGAGTAATGATTCGTTTCACATCGCTGAATATATTGCACTGGAAAAGGTATTTGGATTCTGCGGGCCATTTTTCTGTTTTCGATAAATTCCACCAACCGCAAGAACCGGCATCGTTGAGCGTGTGTCATGCACACGGATCTGACGTCGAGTGGCCGCCGGAAGGACCATTTAGAGTCATTCTAAGGCGGATGAAACCTACTCATCGCTAAGCATTCGACTCCTAAGCAATACCTCATCAAGTGCTCTAAGATTGGATAATTTAGTCTTCGCGAAGATATGACTTTCGGATTGGAGATTACGTAGCCTAATTGATCATCGTTGGTTTCTTTCAACTAACGCAACGCGATCTACCGAACACTAAAGCTATCGAAGTATAGACACACTCACGTTCCCGCTACTTTGGCGCTTTAACGTTCTTAGTATTTTCTTAAGGGCGATACTAGCCTTCGTAAGGACTAAGGTTCTAAGTTGGCCTGAATAGCCACCGACTTTGCTGCTCTCCTGCGCAATTTGCAATTCGTCTGCTCGATCATCACTCTTCTTCCCAAGCGGTACAACGATACCGGCATACTTGATCAAAAACGCATTCAAAATCAAGCGGCACATGCGCCCATTTGCATCTTTGAATGGATGCATGTTGACAAAACGGTCGCAATACTTTGCAGCCAGCATGAAGGGGTCAATTTGACCGGAGACTTCGACTTCCGCAAGGTCTTCCTGCAGTCTTGACACCATCGACTTCATCGCTCCCGGGATGTCCGAAGGCTTGGTCATCTCGACGGCACCAGCATGGACAGTCTTGTGACGACAGGTCCCGGCAAAGTCGATCCCAGAGACGATGCCAGCTTCTTCCGTACTCAATCCTTTGACCAGGATCGCATGGGTATCTTTGATTAGCCCTTCGGTCATCTTCTTGTCCTGTTTAACAAAAGCGTTGACCATGTACTGAAAGGCTGCGGCGTGCTGCACTACCTTCCTACGAGAACGAATGACAGCCTTCTCGCCAGGCTTGGACGTTCGAAGGAGAAATATATTGAGCTTCTTCTGGTACTCAGGCGACAAAGGTTGTGTCACAGACATGGTGGAGAGAGATATTGGCAATGGCGTGAAAGGAAGGAGCGTAGAGAGGGCAGACAAGCTGCTGGAAATTGTTGATGATGGATATGTTTGAGGGGGAAAAAAAAAGGGAACAACAAGAAGCGTGGTCGTCCAAACCTTTGGCAAGCGCAATATCAAAAAGTTGTGACGATAGAAAAGGGGTGTACAATAATCAAACAATACTAGCACTTTCATGTGGCTTAATTCTTACCAACATCAATAGCATTGCAACGTTGACGAAATTGCACTATTGACGGGAATACTAGCGTCTTAAAGTCTCTATTGTCTATTCCTATCGTTGCAAAAGGTTGCTTTCAGTATTCGTACTTCCCCCTCGATCGGATGGGCTTTCGAGACCTTACTCACAGTCGAGTGGACACACGATTGAGTGCTCCTGTTACTGCTGCAGAGAGAGTCCAACATTGCCTCATTTACCCTACAGGAATGCCAGTACACGTCCTTCCCCATCTCGCCTCCGGAACGATTGCAGCAAAGCTTGTGAACGATCTCTTCTTGACCCTCGCTATGCACATGGTATAATTGTAGTATGACACGATCTTTGCCTACCACGTTGACCAGTATTGAAGAACTCATCTGCCTGACCCTCATTCTCTTTGGACTCCACCTGGCTAGCTGTAATTGGTACCTCACGGTCCTCCACTCGCTCAAATTTTGAAGGCTCACGACGCTGTCCAATAGACCTTCGGCGATGGTAGACGGTCATGATTGGCCCATTGATGGTGTAGGAGAGGAAAGGAGGAAAATGTCTGTAGAGTTGTGGAATACTTGGTGTGCATATTACCCGCGGAAGCAAGCCTAATGCGAGTGGAATGCATGTAATCATCCCACGCGAAGGGGGGGGGCGGGGGGGGACGAAGTTGTATCGAAAGGGCGTGTAATCCTACTGCAGCCCTTGCGAACAGACAGATCTGCCTTTTGCGCTTCGATTCATAAAGACCGAGGCAAGTCAAGGCTGATAAGCCAAGGCGCATTCTCGGGCTTGTTATTTCCCGTCATGATAGCAGCATTGACGGCAAGTGTTTGATCTCCACAGCCATCTTTCCATATGAATGGCTGAGGGTATGGATTTCTTGTTGGATCCTCTTCGAAATGTCGGTGTACAGCCTCATTTTTCCGGGGAGGCGGCTTATCGGTAGCAGGCTTCTTCCAGTCTATGACCTCAACGCCATTGCCTTCATGAACATGACCAAAGCAGTGCATCATCGGCTTCACTCTGCGTATAGCCTGTAGAAGGTTTTCGCATCCCACATTGCCCTGCGGGCACCAGTCCAATATCCCTTTCGGCGGTCCGTGCGTCATGACTATGTCAACATCATCCGGCATCGGGTTTGTGGCAATGGAGGTGACATGGTCCGCAACTTGATCCGGTCCGTTGAATCGGTCTTCGTTGTGCTCGTATGCGAAAGCCCAGTCGCCAAAGGCCGGGGTGTAAGGGGAAACATAGATTGTGAATTTCGCTCGGCTCTTCAAAGTGAACGAGTGCGTCCCTTCATTCAAAAAGGTAACCGCTGCGTCACCCGCGAGTGGACCTGTCATAGCCTTGAATGCCAGGTCGTGATTCTCTGGATCTTCCGGATTGCCGTCGTCATCGCGTTGAGCCTCCCAGTATGGTTTGTCCAGCTCCAAGTCATGATTGCCAGGAATGACTATTTTCAGCTCTGCGCTAATGCTTCCGAGCATCTTCAGCGCCTTCTTGAAGGAAGAGACTCCACCAACTTCGGTCAGATCACCACAGTGGAGGAGCACGTCGGCTTTGGGTATAGGTAGTTGCAATGGCGATTCGCCCCGGCCAAACTCCCGGAACTCGAAATTGTGGGTGTCGGAGATGACGAGAAACTTTGTTGCAATGGTTGAACGCCCTGCCATGATAGCAGATAGATGAGGTTTTTCTAGCTGCTAGCTTCGAATTTGTGGTTTTTGGATATGTGTATCGGTAGTATCCTCCTAATCGTAGGTGATGGAGTAGTAGTAGTAGCTTGTGTGTGGTATGTGAGCAAGCAAGAGAAAGCAATGATCGAGATCAAAGACCAAGTCCTAATATAGCCAGGCAAGGACGTGAGTCACTCCACACCTTTGAAAATTTCGATATTAAGCTTAATGTGAAAAGGCAGATCTGTTTTGAGAGGGTTTCGCAAAGCCTAAAACTTTCAGCTGGACACAACTTTGGCGAGAAGACTATGATGAGAACCATGATTGAGTCTCGTATCAAACTCGAAGGGTGAGATAACGAGTGTATTAGCACCGCAGTACGAACAGCGAGATTATTACCGAGCTTTGACCAGATTTGTATAATTACGGGCAAGATGGGCTGAGCCTAGCTAGGTTAGCCCAAGTGGACAGATCAGAAATGTGCACCATGCTGCACCGCTTGAGTCTCGCGCAGCCCTACGAGTTTGCATGTGCGATCCAGAAACTATTAGCAGCTGGTCATACATGGCATAGTGTGCTTGCCTGAGGCAAATGGATTTACAGAAGGCTTTCACGGATCCAATACACCTTCTTCCGCCTGTCACTATCCAAGTGCGAGACGTGTAGGTCGCTTGAACTATTCTCTTTGCGCGGCGGAAAACTCGGAGCTCTTGGCAGTCCGGCGCGGGAGTATAGACGTCGGCACGAAAAGTCCTAGGCAGCGCTAGTGGCAGCTCGAGCCCTATCTCGGAATGTCGCCCTGCATCTGAGGGCCTCAGAATTATTTCCTGGGAGCGCATAGGGTGAACTTAAAGACCTCTTGTGAGGCATTAGGCCCCGAGCAGGGCACCTGTCAGGTATAAGGTAGATCCGATGTTGCTCGAGGCGCATTGTTTATGTAATCGTTCATGCGAGGCGTTATCCGCGCACAAGTCTTGTCATAAACAACAAGCATCATCGGAATTGTATCAGATCCAACCCTGCCTTAGTCTAACTACCTGGGTATCTTATGACTCTATCTTATACAGCCGATTAATGCCGATATGCGATGGACACATAGCGTGATAGCTACATAGAACAAGGCTGAGAAACCTTATTTTGACATCATGAAGCTGTTTCAAAAACCACCAACGCTACTCGAATGTTTTCTGACTAGTGACTCATAAGATCATGACACGGGCACAGTTCATAACAAAATTTTCTGCAGTCGTGATTGTACGAAGAATCAGCAAAACGAAAAAAAGAAAAGAGTCAGAAGAATAACGGGCTAAATAGAGTGAGAAAATTCCGGGTGGCCTTGGCGATGCAAGCCCGCGACTAACCATGCCACACGCACTTGCTTTAGGCTGCTACCTCGGCATAGTTCTGTCTCGCTTAATTAATCCTTGAATCTTAAAGTTCGCCACTCAAACTCTAAGAACTTGAGAAGGAAGCCCCTGCAAGTAAGTCTTGGCGTGCTTGGCTTTGGAGGAATGTGTCTTGGCACGAGCGGGAAGCTTCCTCGGAGCGTCCGTGAAAATTCTCCGCCTTCTCCGCACCCTCGAAGGGCTGTTGGTCTGGGCAATTCAGAAACAGTACTCATCAGCCCGGCACTCGTACTGGGTGAAAGAGGTAGTTGCCTATGAACGTGAGCTTTCTCCAACTTTGAGAAGCCAAGAGGCTGCGGATGGATAGCTGAAAGCCGCAGCAGAGTGGTTCGTGCCGACTTTGTCTAGGTGCTCGAATCAAAACGTAAGCCAAGAAGCTACGGCTTGAGCAATGCCGATCCTTCCGACGTTGTTCAGATGCCCCCGAACGCAAGCCAAGAAGCTACGGATGCAAATCTTCAAGCTTCAACAATGTGGATCCTTCCCGACTTGATCGAGATGTTCGGACGCAAGCCAAGGAGCTACGGGTGCATAGCCCAAAGCTTCGTCAAAGTGGCTTCATACTCGGACGGACGGACGGCTATGGACCGGTCCGAGGATTCAGATGGACGTTGTTGACTGTCAGTCTCATGGTCTATTATACGGGCGTATGCTGTGGGAGTTATCTGAGTAGAGTAGGCGCATTTTCCATAGCAAGCGGAAATGACTGAGAACATTTTTTGTTCTGAAAGGAGCGCCTGGCTTGTATAGATCCTTCGGCGCCATATGCGCGTTGGTGGCTTGGCAAGATTGAGAGTGAACGGCTGATTCAGCTGGTGAGTGATCGCATCCAAACGGTGTCCTCTAGAAGCTACGAAGTGCTCCAAGTCTAATCGACGAGGGCTCGGGGGGTCCAAAATCCAACTGCAGCGAGGGCCCGCCAATTCTGCTTTCTAATAACATGTATAGCTTGACAAGAAAAGCCTTGATCACAAAAATCTTGGTACAGATGTTATTCTATTGTTCTAGCTACACAAGTCTCTAACCAAGATCACAAGCGCACATTGATGTCTGATGAATCATCCGACTCCAAAATTGCACATCTGTGTCATTCATCATTGGACCCCCAAGCAAAGAATCAGCCCCATGGAATCTTTCCTAAACACCATCTTTGAAGTCGTCCCCTCCAGCCTCCTCGTCAATCCGCATACAATCGCTCAGCCCACATACATCGAAGATTCCTCTCGGGGTAATGCCATTTCCTTGGATCCCCGTCACGCCCTCTGCCCTCAATTTCTCGTAAGTCTGCTTGATCGCCACGTAAGCAGGCGCGAGTCCCGCAAAGGAGAAGATGATGATGCGAAAGCCCATTTCGCGTGCCTCGTCAACGGTAAACAATGGACTGTGACCGTTTTCGACGATGTTGATAAGTAAAGGCCATGGTGCGAACTCCTTGACAGCTCGCGCCGCCTGCTCTTTGTCTTTAAAGCCTTCGAGCAGTCCTACGTCTGCGCCAAGGGCACGGGCCGCGTGCAAGCGAGCAATGCATTCATCGTATCCGAGCTGTTGCAGTGCATCTGTGCGAGCGATGAGTACGATGTCCGAGTGGGCTTTATCTATTGCAGCTTTGGCGGCCCGGATACGAGATAGGTAAACGTCGGTAGAGACGACTTTCTTTCCGGAAAGATGGCCGCATCGTTTGGTTAGAACTTGGTCTTCGATGTGGAAGCCGGCGACGTTGGCCCGGATGTATTGTTGAACTGCCAGAGTAATCGTGTTTGGCCCTGGGTCTATGTAAGCAGGGAATAAGATGGCAAAGGGTGTTGAGACTTACCGCCTTAGCCTGTATCCATGTCTGCGATCAACGGGGTGCCATCAGGATCAAGGTTGGCAATCATGTCGGCATGAGCACGCATGTCGCTGAGCTGTGCGAGACCCAGGTCGGGTTGGCCAAGGCGAGAGGCCGTGGTGCCTGCGCCTGTCTGGATGATGTGAGCATGCTTGTACCAAAGTTCGCGAACGGATGTTGCTTACCATGTAAAGCGCGTCGAACCCCACGGAAAGAGCAATCCGAGCCGAGAACCCATCGTAGACCCCTGGACAGACGATCAGATCTTTGGTGTTGACGAGGCGACGCTTGAGATTTGTGGCTGGTGACACGAATTCCGTGCGGAGACTCGTGGCCACTGTGTTTTGACTGGCCTTCTGGACTTCAGGCGACGAAGCGGTATCGTGGTGGTTTTTCACAGAGAGCGCAGCCATGCTGTCTGTGGGCATGTCACCGAGGGGAGCCGGTTCGGTCTTGTTCTGTTTGGCATATGCGCCGTCGCTCTGGCTGACAGACGCCTCGTTTCCAGTAGACGTTGCCTCGAGGCTTTGGACTTCAGATCCGAGCGAGTTTCCAGATACGAAATGGTAGGAAAGAGACTCCACCGCTAAATTCAAGGCGACGCGGTCGATTGGTCCTGGTTCGTGACTGCTACTATCCATGTGATGCACTGCGGGGAGCAATGGGAGGAACGTTGGGATTATTGTAGTCATGATGATTTGTAGTGGGTTGTGATACTCTGCGTGGACGGGATGTAAGGTGAATGCTTAGATTGAAAGGGAGACAATTAGGTAGAAAGAGAGAAGATTCTGGGTTTGCTCCGCACTATAAGTACTTGATATCAACCAATGCTAGAGCCAGTAGCGTTGATTGATGAACTTCCGGCACCTTCTCAATCATATCAATTCCAGTCGCCAAGCAGCAGATGGTTGCACGTTGACTTCGGATGGCGTGGTGCCAAGTCGGAGATACCAGGAGCTCCTTTGGATGTGGATCGACTTTCACTAGAAAAGCACGTCGATTTATCATCTTCGGCTCAACCTGACGGGATCGTAGTGCCAACAAGACGGTCCGTTCATCGGGGTTGAACTGATCTTGGCAATCATGAACACCGGAGCACAGACGTATATGCAGATTATGGCGGCGGTCAATTCTTGAACGAGCGACTTGCAGGTAGGTCGCGGACGAGGCCCATATCAGAGGATTGGCAGACATGTCGCGAAGATGTACTATGAAAAATCAGAGATGCTACCGGCACTTGTAATACACAGTCACTTACAGCTGCGAGCTAAGAAAGTTGTGTATGGCACTTCGTACGTTCAGATATTCTAGTTCGGGAACTCCCGTGTGGAGCGTGGGTAGCAGAACTGATATCGCATCGGACCAAAACTGCATCAGACGAGCTAGAACCTTTGATAGCAAATTCAACTTGTGGCTTTTACTTTTTTTCGCGGCCTGCAGCGGCTTGTTATGGTATCATTATATGCATCTCGCTGAAGAAAGCTGAAGCGCGTAAGCGATAAGCTCGGGAGCCTTGACCACATTCACGGGCAGGGGAATTATTCATACGCATGTGCCCACAATGCCAATCGGAGGAAGAGGGGATCTTTGGCCAGTGTCATGCATGCATGCATATAACAAGTCGTCATGCAATATGGATGAGCAAGTACCGGGGAAGTGCTTCTAGATTTTCTCGGGTTTGCCTCCAGAATATCAGAACTCCTATCTAGCCAAGAGCACAGCCCCTTAACGAGGGTTTGCATTTCTGCTCACCTCCGCCAGAAGCCCGGCAATCCCAACGGTTCTAGAACAGCTCTTGCCACCCTATGAGCCTAGACGTGGGGTTATGCCGGCGAAAAATCGTCCAGCATCGATTGGGTTGACCTCGACCCTGAGAGTGCTGTGAACACGTCTCTTGGCGCATATGCGGAAAGAGCAAGAAGGTCGATCAATTTCGTTGGAGTTGAGCCGCCTTTTGGTCGAAGCCAAGGCCGGGAGTATAATCCGCTGCATCTTGTCGCATTAAAAGAGCTTGGCTGCATATGTTATTTGACATACTCCGCGGGAGGGGGTTCTTCCGGGGTGCTCAAGCCAAGCGGGCTCCGATAGGCATCGACCTGGCCGCCATGCCTGTACAATGAGCGCCAAATGGTGGCGCTTGCTAAAAGATTCGTCCAAATGAGTACATAATTGTAGAAAGATAGATGATAGATGGAGGCTTCAGGTGAGTTAGAATGATGTCCGAGATATCCGTGACTAGCGTAACGCGCACCGGAGAAATTCAGAAGATTGAAGACGCTGGATTGGCGGATGATTGGGTGGAGTGAGAGGAATGGGTGAGTGAGTGAGTGAGTGAGTGAGTGAATGAGTGAGTGAGTGAATGGGTGATTGAATGGATGGATGGATGAGCGGGGTGAGTGGGTGAGTTGGAGCGGTGTTGAATAAGCAGGTTGCAGATCAAGCACATGCAACAAAAGGAAACGTTTCCTTGGTTAGCCAAACAAAGATAAGGAATTAATCCCAAGAAAAAAGCTGCCAAGACTGCGAAAGCTGCCAAGCCTCCTCAGATAACAATTCTCACCACTGTTTTGCTCTTTTGCTCGTTCGCGCTTTGCCCTCGCTGACTTTTTGCTGTCTTTCTTTCTCCCCCTTCAGCTGCATTGTAAGCAGCCTCTTTCATTGATTATGAATGACACCTTTGAAAATTAGTGGCTTACTTGATAATGAGTGACGCGTTAATCATGACTGACACACGGATTATGGGTACCTCGTTGACGAAGACCGGCATATGCCGTGTCAGCCTGGTCTTCGGCCCAAATCGAACAATTTGAAGACGCAATTTTCTCCGAAGATCCCTCCTTCCCCCCGAATTTTCTCAAAAACTTTCATTGCAACATAAGAAGAACTGCCCGAGTGACCATCCTTTAATCTTCCTTCAAACATGTCTACAGTTTGCCAGGAGCATATCGAGGCCAAGGACGAATTGTCCAATGAGTCGGCCGGAACATCATTGCATTCCATTGTCAAACCCCTGTCTATGAGCGGAGTCAAGAAGCATTTCTCCGGAGACGTGTCCACCGCTCACGCAGATATACTTCTTTTGACCTGCTGCGTCATCTCTGGCCTCGTCGATAGCACAATATACAATGCCTTCGGTACCTTCGTGTCCATGCAAACGGTACTCACCGTCCTCTTCTTGCCTCTCCGTTCAATCACTCCCCTCTTCATCCCCCAATGTCTCGACCATGCCTCTTGACAGGGTCTTCTAGGGCAACACCATCTTCCTCGGTCTAGGCGGTTCCACTTCACACTCAACCCTCAAACCCTACGGCTGGTCCAAATCCTTCCTCTCCATCACGTCATTCTGTATCGGCTGCTTTTGTTTCAGCCTCACTTCTCGTCTTCTCACGCCATTACGTCGCTCGACAATCACCGCCTCTTTCCTCATTCAATCACTAATCATCTTCATCACCGCTTCCATAATACAAGGTGGAGTCGTAGATGGAAGCCTGAACACTATTGTCCAGGACATCAACTGGAGACAACTCTTGCCCATAGCGCTTCTATCTTTTCAGAGCGCGGGACAGATAGTCGGAAGTCGCGTGCTAGGGCTGGCGGAAGTGCCGACGGTGGTCTTGACAACCATGTTGCATGATATATCGACTGACCCTGCTCTCCTGGGGCCGCTGAGGCAAAATATGAAGAGGAACAGGCGAGTTCTGGCGTTTGTGGGGATACTTATTGGTGCTGTTGCCGGGGGCTTCATTTCCGAAAGTACGAGGAGGATGCAGATTCCGCTTTGGATTGCGGGGGGCCTAAAGCTTTGCGTAGCGAGTGCTTGGATAGTATGGCCGGAGCAGAAGGTCAGCGCCGTTTAATAGTTGAGCGATGTCTTTGTTTCCGTGGCTTCGTGTCTGATCTCCGTACTGACAAATCGATACATCCATCTGAGTTTCATCGCGAACAGAGCTTCAATGACCTAAATTGCCGTCCGTTTGCTCCCCAGGATCCATCGGAAAGGAGCCAACATTCAAATCGAAAATGGTTGCGGCGATGAGTAATGAAAGAACTGGCGTCATGGAATAGGGGACGATTTTACTATACTATAGGCGTACACCGTCGCAGTTCATGACCCTAGGTCGACTCTCTGAGCCTGCATTGTTAGATGTGATACTCTTGAAGATGTAGGTAACGTAGAGTACTCATAGCTCTTAATGGCGCTCGACACCGCAGGCATCATGCACCCTGACATCCAAGAATAAATTCGAGAAACTTCTTTTTCACAGTACTTGCGCTCATCAGTAAGGCGAGCCTCGCTTAACGCATTGATGACCTACACGCCCCAAAGAAGAAAGCTCTCTCCCCGCGGAAGCAGGCTTTGAATGATTACTTACCAACGACGTCTGGGACACCGGAGCTGGTGATGGTGATGGAGACCGCTCAAACATGTTAGAGTGTTCTCGATACTCCTCCACACTGATTAAGCTAATCGTCTATGTCTCTGCCTTAGACATTTACCGTTAGATTTGCCGATTCGCACTTCATAAACTGTCATCGCTTAGGTGAGTGAGGGGATTCGGCTATACTGTTACGACTTGTGGCGTGAACTAGACGGTTGCGGCTGAGCGCGGAGAATGGATTCGTATGGAGTTGGCTACTCAGCTCATTTCTCCTTGTCCTATGCGAGAGTACCATTGCGAAAGAAATTGCTGGAATGATTATGCAGCCACCACCGCAATAGACTCGTGCAATTAGGACCAATCGACGTGGCGTCAAGAGGTTATATATTTTCCATTTCGCTTTAGCAGGCGTTGTATCAAGAACAAGTCTTGTAGATATATCCAGCCCTGCCGTTGTCTTGGCGCGCTTACTTCTAGTCGAGCTTGAGCAGGTATTCCCCACGTAACAGTTTCCCACTATATAGACTTGGAACGCAAGGTAGTCAAGAATTGGAAGGATGCTGCAATAAATCAAGGTATGACTTGGTACCCACCATGTGTATTTACATTGACACCACTTTGTGCCCATCCATAGCTTATTTGCACCTTCAGATACTGTGCAAAGATGGCGGAAAGTCCTAATGTCGTCCTCCGATCGTGAAGATGCCGAAAGCTTACCCTGTGTGTAGTGGGGTGAGAGAATAGGTCGTGGAGCTTAGAGGGTAGAAGGCTTAGATCTGTAGGTTATGGAGACTCAAGTTTTGCACTTTATCGTTTAAGATGAGGTTGATGTTGCTGCTCAACGTTCGGAATCCGCCCGAGCACCCTAGGGTTATCTTTTCCTCTTCTTGGGCTGGTTAAACAATAGTCGGAGACTTTAGATGTGAGAAGGACTATTGAGGCACTGAATATAAGATTGGCAAAATCGATGGCGAGAAGTGTCCTAGGCAGGCCCAAGACGTGGCCCTTAGTGGTGAAACCTGACATTTGGAGCTCTGTCAAGTCCACAGCAGTCTCTCCGATCGGGGTATAAGCACCAGGCTAGCATTTGGAGACGAATTCAGCCCCAATCGAACCATCAAGGTTTGGGATAAAGACTTCTCTATCTAGCTGCTCGACCTTTATGTCCTCCATTTCCAGTTGACATTCCGTAAATGAAAGAACCTAGAGCAAAAAGTCATCAGGAATGTAAAACGCATACGCCTTCACGCTGAATGTGTTGGTGCTGATGATGTGAAGCGCTACACACTGCGGCAGGATCTCCAGTGATGGATGATTCCGCAAAACCGCACAGTAGCATGTTTCGGTGTCTGTCAAGTAGCAAGCTGCTGCTGGAGGTATCGGACTGAAGCACTTTTTTTCTATGTATATGTGCAGATGCCTCTGAGACTTGAATCGTCCATATGAAAGCGCGGCGGTAGTATCTTTACTCTTTGTTGCACCTCTCCACCGATAGAGCGGGCAAGGCTTGTAGGAATCGGCCAAAAATCAGCTAACAAAGCAATAATTCGCAGCAAGACGAAGAGTGATGAGCTGCAACTCATACAGGCAGATCCACTTGGAAGGCGAGATGTAGGATCCGCTCGAGACTTTGGCAATGTATTACATGCATAAAGGGCCCGAATTTCGACGATAGGCGACGTTGGATGGATTTAGCGACTACAGATGCGCGCTGAAAAAGAACTAGCAGGTAACCTGTGCAGCCTAAAAATCACGAACAAGGCACCAAGCGAGGTTGTAAGATCTTGCGACGAGAGTCACGATTCATGATCTCGCGTTCAATTATTATTCTGAAGGCACTTAGAGTAGGCGGAGTGTGTAAAGATAAATCCCCTATCCCCGCATGCTATCTAATGATCACTACTCTTAGTTCCGGTTCGAAATATCATCCCGTAAAGACAGACAGAGCCCAAACACCATGGCGGACCAATTTTACTGAATTTTACTGCCAATAGCCATGTTCATAGTATTATTAGTATACGTGAAGGTTGTACTCACTGATTTAAAGCTCTGAGATCTAGAAGAACCCGACACTTCCCCTCGAGCTATAACATCCACTCATTGTCTCTGTACTACACGGGACCTGAAATCAACAGCAGTATCACATACCGTGGTGGGCCGTCAGTTGCGAGGACGTAGCCTGCGTGTAATCAGCAAGGGTTTCACTATTTCGTCCTGCCAGAGAGTACCACGATAGATGCGGCAGAGTACGGTACGACATAGTTTGAAAGGGAAATAAGTCTCACGGCCGATGCATAGCAGTCTGGGATTTAATTGACGGGTTTCTGTACCGCCTATCGTATCTCAGAATCAACGTTTGTGGAGGTTCTTCAAGGTACGTACCGTGTTCAATTCTCTTCTACCGGCGATCTGATCTTCGTCTGATGCACAGACGTGGTAGTATTGTAAATCAAAATCACCGAATGAGGAAGAATATTTACTGGTAATCAGTCACTACGAGGAAAAGGTCATTCGAAATTATTAATTTTGAATAGAAATCTTCAGTCAATCATTGAAGGACAATAACCAATGGTAAAGTTCGTTGAGTAACTTAGGTTTCATGGAGCATTTCCAGCATAGACGACAGTTGAATGGTCATTCACAGCTATTGCTGACCTGGTAGATGACACGGGCGCTCAAATTTTGGTAAAATGATGATCAGAGGCGGTAGCCTTCAATTGATGATTGCCCTCTCCAAAGAACTGCTCATAAATCGTTGCGTCTTCTTCTAGCACTTGAGAACATCTCTCAAAGACATCAAACCTAGAATGTAGTTAGCTGTAACAATCCTAGAGCAGAGAGTTAAAGAGAAACACTAACCCATAATCGTGCATAGTCCGCTCCGCAAAAGAGCTTGGTACCGCTGTAGAAGAATCAGTATCTACCTACCATGATCTTGGCAGAGAAGACTCACCGGAGCCCGGCGGATCAGCATATTGCAACAGTTCCTTTATAACATCCTGTTCCTTCCCAACCCTGACTTTGCCCAAAACCTGCGCTCTTGAAGCTCTTACTCTTCTCACTTTGTCGAACAGATTGAAGTTCTTCGTCACGTCCTCGCATGTTTCGGTGTTACCGAATAGAAACCCTAGCGCGCCAGCGTCCTCAATGGCTTGATTGGAGCCTTGACCACCGAACGGTAGCATCTTCTCGATGTTAGCAACGTCCGTAGATTGGCATTAAGGTAGACCTAAAGGATGCGCTGCGTCGCCAATCAGGACGATTTTGCCTTCAGACCACTTTGGGAGAGGGTCGTGAGTGGAAAAAGGCCAGCGGTTGACCTGTGTAGCTTTTCTAGGCTTGGGGTCAGAGATCCAAGTCATGAGATGCATGACCGAGACATACTGAACAGTACGACAGACAACAGGATGAAAGTTGGCGAACTCTTTTAGCATCGAGTTTTTGTGATCTGTATCTTTATATTAGTGTCTTAGCTCTGTATCACACGAAGACATGCCGAATGGTTTAGCGGACCTTTGATCTGTTCATCATCGTGATGGGAGGGATAAACTCCAACAAAGTTCTGTACATCTCCACTAGTGTTCATCAGTAACCACCACTCAATTCAAAGACTCAGTGAGTACACACCCTTGACAGTCATACCATATAATATGACGCTCACGCTTCAAATCAGAAGTATCCACCATAATCATCGGTCCCTTACACTTCCATTTCAAGAACTCCACGAGCTGGGGATCATCCAGCATATCTATAGTTGGGATCAAGAATCGAAACGCGCTCAGCCCAGTCGGTGAGGCCCGAGGCGTTTCGTGTCCGAGCACGACATTCCTCAGCACCGAATGTACCCCATCCGCTGCCACGATCAAATCCGCCTTCTCAACAGTCCCATCCGCCAAGAGCACAGTGCCTGCTTCCGCACTCGCTCCAACAACCCTCGAGCTTAGTAGTAGCTTTAGCTTCGGCCCCTCATCCCATTCATCGCGGGTGGCCAAGCGCATCAACTCATTGTGGAATTCTACCCGGTGAACAGTGATAAGTGGCGCCCCGTACCGCTTCTCGGCACCCTCGAGGTCCAAACTCGTCATGTTCTCCAAGGTCATCCCATCATGTGTATCCCAAGCAGTAACACGGCAGCCGCGTGCTCTCTCAAAGGAAAACCCAAGCCTAGAAAGCACACGAGTTCCATTTGGTGAGAGCAAGAGCGCGGCGCCTATTTCGGCGGCGAACTGAGATTTTTCAAAGACTGTAACCGAGTGGCCTGCTTGGCGGAGAGCAACGGCGGCGCATAGCCCAGCTATGCCTGCGCCAACTACTATGATTTTTAATGACATGCCGTTTCTTTAACACAGTGCGCAAGGTCTTCGAAGGGCGAGAGGTCCAAAGATCATGTTCGGGAGTGGTAGCCCCGCTTTCTTCGCTAATGCGGTGTTCGGTCATTATGCAGTTGGCATTTCTCAGTCTCCTGGGACATGGCGCGTAGTGTGGGATTGGTCAACGTTCAACAGCATTGGGTTTCTTTTGGTGATTACAACGATGTGCGCATCTTCCCTGTTGGAGCCTTTATTTCATTGCCATGATATCTAGAGAGGAGAAACCGCGTAAGCAACCTCAAATGTGGCGAACTCAGACGCGCGGGAAAAAGAAAAGAGTATTGCCTTGATCGAGTAGAATTACACTGAGATCGTAGGACCAATTTCTGGCGCTGAGAATGATGCTTTGAATGGCAAAAATCCTAAGTGCAATGAGTAAAGTCAATGCCACGTTTCCACTTACGTATTAATCCCAACATAGAAATTGGGGACCTACGCTGAGACTTGGGCAACGGATTGAAAAGCCCCGAGCCCTAAAGCGTTTAAGCTCCCAAAGTTGACGGCGTAAGCTAATAATCGAATATTTTTATTTTTCATCTATAACATCTTTATTCGAGCTTTCGAAAATCTTAATTATAATAACTTTAATTAACTTTCAAAAATGCGTAACTCGCATTTTTTTTAAATTAAATTAAATTTCGTTATTTAATTAATATTTTTTATTTTTTTATTTATATTAAAATTAATATAAAAATATATTATTATTATAAACGAAAGTTTAAATAATATTATATTTAAAATAAAATAAAATTTATAAATTAAATTTGTAATACTTAAAGTAAATAAAGGCGAAACGAATTTAAATAACGTCGATTAAGCGAACTCTACTTACTTTTTTATGCGTATATAATTTACTTTTATTATTATATAAAAAACATTTACTTAATAATTTTATTTTTAATACACTTAATTAAATAACTCGATTATCTTTTTAATAAATCGTTTAAAACTATAATAAATAAATGAACTTTATTAATAACTCGATTTAAAATTATATATAATTAATTATAAACGAAGATCTTCGATTATAAACATAAATTAATTTATTATAAAAATTAATTTTATAATTTATTAATCGTTATATTGAAGATTAAGCGAATTAAATATTAAATGCGTTTAAAAAATATATATAAATTATTCGAATCGAGCGAAATAAAAGATATATAATATATAATAACGTTTATTATTATATTCGTTTTTAAAAATACGATAATCGAATATTTTGAATTTAATATACTTAATTTATAAACGTATTTTATTATATAAACTTTTTAATTATTTTAAATTTCTTAATAACATTATTATATAATTTTTTTTCAATTTTAAATAATAAAATAATAAAGAAATTAATTCAGAAACGTTTATTAATTCGATAAATAAAAAAATTTTTTTTTTTTATTAACGACTTAATTATAATTAATATACATCGTTTTAATTTTAAAAAATTTATTGAAAACTTAATTATTAAATCGAACGACGTTTTTATTAAAAATATAAAGAATCGTTTTAAAATTATAAAAATTAATTATTCGATATAAACTTAAATCGTAATAAATAACATTAATTAAGTTTATAATAATGTTATTTAATAATTAATCGATAAATTAATTAACAATTTCTCGTTTTTTTATATTTATTAAAATTTTATTATTTATATTTAAAAAATTATTTACGAATATTTTTATATTAATACGATTTTATTTAATTAAATTCGAATTGCGAAATTTTATATTTTTCGTAAGTTTAAAAATTTAAATGTGATTTTATAAATATAAGATTTTTAAAATAAATATAATAATACGTTTTAATTTAACGCTCTTAATAATCGATAAAATTTAACGAAAATCGTCGCAAAAGCATATAATTATATTATTAAACGATTTAAAATCTTTGCGAATGTTTTAAAATATATAATTAATAATTTCGATATTATAACGATTTTATATCGAAATTTTATTTCAAAAAATTAATTTAATTATATATAATAATTCGATTAAATTAAATTCATTTATAATATCGTAAAAAAATTAAATAATAACATTTAAAGAAATTTTAAAACGAAAATAAACGATATAATTTTTTTAAAAAAGAATAAAAACGATATTTAAAAAAATTACAATAATTGTTATTTTAAAAATCTCGCATATTTTTCGTAAAACGATATTTTAAAATATAATCTTATTAATATTTTCATAATCGTTTAAAAAAAAGAAATAATTATTAAAAAGAGATATCGCGTTTTAAATAACGTTTATAATTATTATTTAATTATTATTAAAATTCGT
>WOGZ01000177.1:0-70460 GCA_009733775.1 Alectoria sarmentosa
CCCACTGTCCTCCCACCCCCCACCAGCCCCCTCCCACCAGCCGGCGGCCTCAGCCCCAGACAGACTGAGACCACGCACGCTGAGGAAAAGAACGCAAAACGGCCAAGGAGAGAAGAGAAGAGAAGTTTGCTGCAACAGGCGAAGACAGACAGACGGACGAGCTAGGACCGCGGATGTTCTGCTCGGGGCCGGTTTGGTTGGTTGGTGCTGTTGATGAATGTGCCGGTTGCAGAAGAGGAGGAGGAGGAGGGAGAGTGAGGTTGAGGGTGATGTCATGGTGGGGGGGGGTGGTTGTTTTTTGGGGAGGGAGGGAGTAGGGGAGAGGCGGTTGCATGGATGTTGGGAGGGTTGTCGTCCAGTGCTGGTTATTGTTTTTGTTTTTGTTGTTAAATAGGCTTTGATGCTTGAAGGGCAGCTAGAGATGAAAATGGTGAAGGAATTCATTTTTAGCAGGAGCGCCAGGATTGGTGGTAGGCGTGTTTGGGTCAAAGACATGCTGTATCCGAATGAAGGAGCAAAAAGGATGAAAGAGTTCAGAAAGCCTTCTCGTGTCCCCGATATCATCAAATAGGATGGGATGTCTATTCTAAGTATGAACTTGAAGTATATATATTTGAATGCACGCGATATGAGTCCAGCAAGCGAGCAAAGAGGAGACAAAGACCACGAGATGGATTGAAAGCGTGAACGAGCTGCCATGAAAGAGGGGAAGCGATGCAGAAAAGATGTGCTGCCGCTTGAGATCCAAGCATGTCGTTATTAATGCGTCAACCGCAAGCTGAACCTTTAGGACGAGCTGCCCATCCAGACCTCAGCATCTCCTCACCCATTCTATCCTTACCCTCGTTCTTCGTAATACCTTCCACGGCCTTGATTAGATCATAATTTATGCCCTCGCCCACAACGCTATCGCCTTTGTAATCTTGATGACCACGGACAAAATGCCGGATCCATTTCGCGCCCGTCCACAGTTGACCAGAGGCACGTTTGCGAATCAAGTCAAGATATCGAGCTAGCTCACAACGCGTCTCAACGTCAACGTTCACACTATTGAGGTAGGATTCTACGAGGGGTATCAGGCCGGGAAAGCCTTCACCAGACTGGCCGTTAATGATTTCGTCAATAGTCATGAGTGAGTGTTCGTCTTCGACTGGTCCTGTGGGTGTTGGGGGTCGAGAAGGCTGGTAAGCTGGGGTGGTGGTGCCGGATGCACCGTTCGCTTTCATCGGCCGAGGTGGAAGAGGGTCATTGCGGAAATGAAACTTCTGGTCAAGGACTGCATTTCGAGCGTGAGCCGTTTCCATGTTTGCTGTTGTGAGAGGTATGGGTATATAGAAATTGAGGTCGAAGCTGAGAATGGCGCGAGTGATTAGCACGATAAAGATACAGAAGGCGGCGTTTTCGAAGTCGGTGATTTGTATTTCCATGGGACGAAACTCGACTCGCCATCCAGTGTCCTTATCGTGCGGCGGAGGCTTAAAGCGTATGTGTTGCCAGTTTGTTGATTGAAGATTTTCGAAATGGTCGGTCTTGTTCAGGTCGAGCTCTTCGAGGTCTTCAGCGAAGATGACGATAGGGTCTCGGATGAAGAGATGAGCGAAGTGTGTAGCTAGCAAAGCATCCATTCCGCCGTTCATGAGCCGTTGCTTTAGATCTTTGTCCACGACAAGCTCAGGATCCATGTATTCTTTCCGTAACCGAGGATCCTGAGAGATGTATGTAGAATTTGAGGCATATCTCGACTTTGGTACTCGCCATCGGTCATGACTTAGTGGCTTTGGGAAGTCAGTGGCCAGCCAATACCGTAAGTTCAAGAGCTGCTTACCGCTTCACCGAGCTCTTCGGGTGTTCGATCGTCTACTGCTCGACTGATCTGGTTCCACCTCACATCTGTGTCTGCAAGGAAGCCCTTGTATATTGGCGTTGCGGCAGTCAGTGCCAACATTATGGGACCCAACGGGCTAAGCTGATCGTACAGCCTTCGACCTTCAGTGATGTTCTTGGCTTGGAAGGTGATCTGCAAGCAACAGCTCCCCATTCCAAATGCCATAGCGTCCATATAGATGTGATTATCCTTCGCCGCACCATTTCGTACATCGTCATCCTCAGGCCAGTTGTGCATATCGTAATCGACTGTGGGGTCTTTGAATGGGACCGGCGTGTTCTCGTCTTTGAAGATGGGTACGTTGATCTCAACCTTGCGTCCTCTCCGAGATCGAATGTTTGCTGCTAATGTGGGGAAGCGGATGTGAGGATTCGCAATCTCGTCAGGAAGGAATTGTGATCGTAATCTCTCGCCAGAGGGTGGGTAATAAGGAGTGATAAAATCGTCCCTGGTGCCCAATCGAGGGAAGGTCGTCAGGGTTATTGGGAACTCATTGGACTCCATGTGGTCTCTGGCTATGATCCGCCTTTGAATGGGTCAACTCTTACGCTTTTCATTGGTTTAGATGGTGATATTGACCAACCGCCATTTCATGTTGGGTTCCACATCCAGAAGGTCCTTGAATCCGATCCCCCAAGGCTTCCCAGGTGTCGCCTCCAACATAAACCTGCCAAATTCGGGGTGGAAGACTGGTATTGCGTCACCGTTGCTCTTTACCACCTGAAGGTCCGGTACACATCCTCCCTGCTTGCTCAAAGCTTCGTCCTCGGCCAGAGCTTTGAGAATGTCAGCTTGTCTTAGAGACAGCCTGACTTTGCGACACTCTTCTTCAAAAGCCACAACTAGGTATTCTATCTCATCACCCCATCGCAAAGCGTCTCTTTCTTTGCCCTTTGCACGCTTCCATATTGCCAGCAATTGTTCAATCCCCCATTGCCGGACATGGTCTGCGTTCTTCTTGGCTTCGGGCCAATTCAATGGAGTCCCGAGGGCTCTAGTGGGAGGTCGATGATCAGCAGGGAGGTGACAAGTACTCCTAACCCAGGAAGCGATTGAGCTTACAAGAGTCCCATTCCCACAAGGGCGCGACCAAGGAATCTTCGTCGTCCTCGAGCAGCTCTTGGTGTTGACTAAGCTCTCAATTGGTGGAAGAGGACCAGAAGCACAAGCAACACAGCGGAGGTCCAGTCGAGGCAATCTTGTCGAAAGTCAAACAATAGTGCTAAATTATGCAACGAATTTTGGCGAGAGCCTCTCGGAGAAAGGCGATATCGTCCACTAAGTAGGTATCAAAGGTAAGGATCCAATTGCGCTGTTGGCTGGGACGTCGTTTCCTTGGTTTAACGTTCCGCGGGCGATATGGATGCACTGCCAGAGCCAGCAACTGTCAAAAATCAAGGGCGATATTGAAGAAGGCATATTTGTGTGAGTGACAGCGTTGATTACAAACCTTCTCGGTGAAAGAATGCACGGGATGACGATTCCTCTCTAGCTTCCGCCGGCAGGATTCGCTAGGATGAACCTCCGCTCCTTGGCCCCGCCCTCCTGCTATCCGGCTCTTTCTATCACGTCTACTCCATCTCTTCGTCTGTCGTCTGAGGCTGTTATTGTTGTAGAATGGAGTCTATTGCCGTCATCTGCACTGCGAAGGGCATGTATTTGAGGGGTGTTTTGCCGAGGCAGCTAGAGCTCGACTCTCACCTTGGCATCAGGATCTTCCAGAAGCATTCAACCATACATACACAGGCGAAACGTTCAGGAGACGGAAGAACCAGTGACGTTGGCCAAATTTCTCCTGTGTAGTGTGTACCTGCATGCCCTTCTCCGCTTTTCCCCACCAATGGCTGCAAGACACGCGAGCTTGTGTATCAAAGCACACCTTTCGGAATGCACACCGCTAAAACCTGACCTTTGTCAATCGAATTCTGTGATACTGAGTCATGCCTCTCATTCTTGAGTGTCAAAATACCGCATACGGATGAATATAATGGGATGGAATTGTATCCCGTCTCTTCTTTGGCGTTCTCTCTAGGTCTATTAATCACCTTCTTGCACCTTTCTTTAGGTCTATTGTGATATTAAAAGGAGAACTGCATGTGGCTCGTGCAGACTCCGGGCTTGATCGTTAGAGGGGCTGCACAACTAGCTGTCCCTTTGTATTTGGGACGACATCATCTCTTGAAAACGACATCATCCTCCCCAAACGTCACCCCTCCTATCTCAACCGTCGAATTCAACACCAGCACCAAGCTTTCACCATCACCAAGCCCAGATCCATCTATTTAGTCAGCGACTACTTATCGTTTCTTAGCCCTGATTCACCCTTCTACGAGTGGGGTTGCCAACAACAGCATTCGTCTTTGGGACTTGGACACTGTATCCCCTTGCAAGAGCAACTAAAGCCTGTAAGCCGGCTTCTCTATGCCCTCTCATACAGCATATACGGCATCAATAACATTAGGCATCCTCCAGAACCACGATCCCAAGCACACCAATCATGTCATCGCTGCCAAAGAAACTCGAGATCACCATCACCGAAGAGCACCCCGACGTGTCAAAGCAGACGTCTGAACCCTCCAAATCTAAAACCACGACCAGCAAGAAGCTCGAGAAGCCAGACCAAAACAAGAACATGCTCCTCCCCCCTCGTACCCCACCCTACAAGACTGGTGCCAAGAAAGAGCCGGGAACGGAGGATGAGGCCTGTGAGGATGCCATCGCCAGCGGTGATGCGACGCCTAGCTGGGAAGGGGTTTGGCGCAAAGATCGCCGTGATATCATGCATCAGGGCCCGGGCGGAGCTGCTTAGTGGGCACGAAAGGGAGATGTTGCCCATAGTATTGCATGTGGATATGGACCAGTGATACGGCCTTGTGCAAGCGTTGGGCAAGGTACCAATTTGCTCAAGATAGACAGATGGTACGCTCCTTTACAGTGGCGAATCTTATGGCATACGCGAACGCTGACAAGGTGTTTTTCAGTGTTGCTACCTCGCAAATCATGCCCACAAGCTTAAATATCAAATCAAAATGCTCCAACACGTCCTCCTCTTGATGAATCCTATGCTTGATGTAATTGCTAATACTCCAATGAAACAAATGCAATGCACGTCAACCCTAATGTGATCCCCTTCCCCCCCCCCGCTCCCCCTCCTCCCCCTCCCACTCCCTCACAAAGGCAAAGTCAGCCTTTCCGGCGCCATCGCAAACCTCAACCGGCCCTCCCTAACCGCGCGCCCATCCCCACTGAAATCCGGCATCTCCTCCACATTGATCCCCCCAGCATTGAACCTCGAATCCATCGAGCACAACTCCAGGATACTCTCAAACGTCCTCTCGCACTGCCCCCGCCACGGAACGGGAGCATTTTCGGGCAGGTAGTATCCGAGCGAGCAGCCGGGCAATTCGGTCCAGATCCACTTGTCGCGCAGGAGGCGCTCGGGCCGGGGCTGGGTGAGGCGGTTGCAAATGATGGGGAGGGCGATTTCGCAGTTGGTGGGGTTGAGGCCGAGCATGGGCGGGTCGGTGATTTTGACGCATTGGGGGTCGGGGACGTTTGAGAGGGTGACGTTTTTGATGGAGGGAGTGATTAGGCTGGTGGAGGGGCTGTTGATGGTAAGGGATGAGATGGCGAGGTAGTGTGTGGATAGTGACAGGAGAAGCGTGGGCAGATGCATGGTGTTGTAGATCGATGGGCTTGAGACTCGGAAAGGCGAGAAAGGTTTACAGCTGTGAGGTACTTCTGCGGTGGATGACTAGACTTAAGGAGGAAGACGAGATAAAAGCGCGAATGGCATAAGGCGGGTAGAAAGGCGGTTCGGCTGGGAAATCGCGTATACGCCAGAAGAATACTGGTCAACTTTTGCCGCCCATAGAAGTCGCGCGTAGATTCTCTTCCACCCCACTCAAAAGCGTGGTGTTTCTGGCTAAGCCCCCACGAATCAACGAGAGCGATGCGTATTGAGAAGATCTTGGAACAGTCTCAAGGTCTTAGAAAACGTGAGAACAAAATCAAAACACCAATACACAAAGCATGCGCTTTACACGACCAAGATTATGTATACTTGGGTATCTCTCCTGAAAGGCTTCTCAGGCAATGAACATACCATCAATCACTGTGAAGAAAGTAAATTCAATAAAAGCCAGAGCCTAGGACTGACCATGCTTTTATTTGTAGGATGATGCAGCTGAGTTCCAGGATACTATTTCCCAGACGAGGGACGCTCGCTCGACGCCGACAGGGTTTGAACAGGTATCTGCAGCAAAAGTAGGAGGCAGATGAAAGATGGGTAGAAGATCATATTGCTAGCTTTAACACTGGGGTCTAACCTCACTGACCTCAGAATTTCACCAACTGCTTTCCACTGAACGTCTCCGGACTGGTAAGACACCAACTTTGCCCCATTCCGTTCCACCATACGCAGTCGCAAGTCTTGCGACTCCCATCCTCTTGGGCTGGCCCCTCTCCGAACCAACATTGGAGGTAGAGAGATCACCAAAGGGAAAAATATCTAAATTTTTAAACCATTTTCAACCTGCGAGATCTCCCAGGAATAAATAGTAAGAAACAAACAGCGAATCTCTAATCACGTACCCAAATGAGATCGACGACATCAATGAGACCTCTGAAATAACGGGCTTTGCGTAGTGTAGGGTGAGACGTTATCCAAGACTCGCTCAAACTGATCAGCAATCATCGCAGCGACCTGTCAATAGCGACGCCATCGTGGCTGGCAAGAGAAGCCTTGGAGTTGGGTCTTCGTCAAGAAGGAAAACAGCCGGATGCTAGGGTCGTAAGGTTGGCTGGCTCGCTGGCAGATGACTGGCGTCAACGCAGGATTAGTTACAACGCGTTGAAGAGCGAGAGTCCAGATGCAGTTCGTTGATACCCATTCTGTGACATGATCCGACCCAGGAGATTGTAGGAGGTCGCCAATTGTAGGTGAACATTTGCCAACCAGAGCGACGCCATTAGAGGTGCCAACTACGATATTTATCCTGGAGAACAACCCATTAGTAATACAGGCTCTAGCCAGGACTGTGTGTTCTGTTTGGAAGGAAAGGCATCAAAAGGATGAGGAGACAGCCTTGGCAAATCATGCTCCAGCGAGCGTTGGGCTTTAGGAGGAAAGGATCGGTGACACAGTATGCAAGGAGAAAAGTGCTGAAAAGTAGATTAGTCTCACGGTAATGACACTGCATGAAAGGGGTTTATCAAACGGAAGAGTAGTGAGTCCCTAGATGGCGAAACTTTTGAAATCCGGGTAGCGTAGGTGAAACGTTAGCGTTCCGCTAGCTAAGCGAGCAGGTATATAAACCCCCCGAAACCCAACCCCAAATTTTCTCCCCAGCTCTCTTTGCCTTTTGGCTTAGATCAAGTGTAGTATCTGTTCTTTTCAGTTTAATCTCTGAAATTGGTCTACGGACCTTTTATTGATTAAATCAATTTTTACAATCGTCGGGTTGCCTCTGGGCTTGCTCATGCTTCCTGGCACTGTGTCACCGGTCTTACACTGCCGCTGGTTGACGCGAACTATTCTCCTTTTTCATCAACCTTCTCAGCTTGTCTGAGATTTTGAAGAAGAAAGCCTTGTGCTAGAGAAGAGAACTGAATCCACAGCAATAGACTGACGCGCAAGAAGTTCGTAGAATCTCTGTATCTTCGTACTCTACCCAGCTCTGCCTGGGTGAACACTAGCACTGGATCTACGCTGCTTGACACCGCTGGACCTCACCACAGGCCATCAGATCCCCGCTGAATCTTGTCTACACACTCGTAAGGCGGGAAAGTCTGATGCGTTTCATCTGCCACCAGCCTACTTGAGGCAAGTCCATGCATGACGTGCCCCACTGGTCCCACCAAACAATTTTCTGTCTCAAGCTTTCCCAGATCACCTCTTCTTTAAACGCAACCCACAACTCCCACACTGTCTTTACGCTCCCGGATATCCTCAGTTGCCAGACTCCTCACTGTCCACAGAAGAGTGAACAGCTGTAGCCTCATCTGGCACATCAAGAACGCTGGTGCTCGAACAATGTCCGAAATCACGCATCCCACCATCAAAGGTACTCACACAGCTCTACATTGATCCCAGCTCCTCCACCACCACTACGAGCCCGAGCTGATCAAGACCTCGCAGATGGCTGGTTCCGCGAGATCTCCAACATGTGGCCTGGCCAGGCCATGACTCTCAAAGTCAACCAGGTCCTCCACCACGAGAAGTCCAAATACCAAGACGTCCTCATATTTGAATCCAGCGATCATGGCACCGTACTGGTCCTTGACAATGTCATACAGTGCACTGAGAGGGATGAATTTGCGTACGCTCCCAACCAATTTTTTCTTCTCTACCCCAGCCTTGCTGATGGGAGAACAGCTACCAAGAAATGATAACCCACCTTGCCATGAACTCTCACCCTGACCCCAAATCCGTTCTCGTCATAGGTGGCGGTGATGGCGGCGTCCTCCGCGAAGTTGTCAAGCATTCTACAGTTGAGACTGCCATCCTCTGCGACATCGACGAGTCCGTAATCCGTCTCTCCAAGAAATACCTACCAGGCATGAGCATCGGCTTTCAGCATCCCAACGTCTCTACACACATAGGTGATGGTTTTAAGTTCCTGGCGGATAAGAAGAATGAATTCGACGTCATCATCACAGACAGCAGTGATCCTGAGGGTCCAGCGGAGAGTCTGTTCCAAAAGCCATACTTTGAGCTGTTGTACGGCGCACTGAAGGAAGGCGGGGTTATTACGACCCAAGGTTGTTCGTCCTCATCCTTCTGCGATGCTCAGACATACTCTTCTTTCTCGACTTAGCTAACAGTCACTGCAGCGGAGAACCAGTGGCTCCACCTCTCTCTCATTACCGACCTCAAGAAATCCTGCAAAGAAGTCTTTCCCATTGTCGAATACGCCTACACCACCATCCCCACCTATCCTTCGGGCCAGATTGGCTTCATGGTCTGCTGCAAAGACAAGGACAGAGACGTCACGACGCCGGTGCGGAGCTGGGACACTCAAGAGGAGGATAAGCTTTGTCGATATTACAACAAGGAGATTCACAAGGCGAGCTTCGTGTTGCCGACATTCGCGAGGAAAGCGTTGCGGTGACCAGAGTACGAAAGGGTTGCGCAAGAAGACGGGAAGAATTAGCCTGTAAAATGCATCGCAATGAAGGACGTGGGGATTTGAGGTGAATTGCTACGCAAATAAAGAGGCTAATGTGTAATTGGCTCAATGATCAAAAGCTACAAGAACAGGGGAGCTAGATACCCAAGTAACGAGTGATCACATCTACCTTAAAGCTATCTCTACAGCTTTGATCTTCAGAACATCGCACCAAAACGGCAAGACTGGCTGGTTAATGACCTGAGAACTACATGTGGCAACACCTAACGGGCCAACACCACTCCATAAGTGGCCCAAACAAGTCTTCATTCTTCCGTGTCAACAGCACCATAATCGCCTACATCATTGGGGAATGTCGCCAATTTTCTCTTTCCCTTGCACTCATGTCCACGGAGCACAATTGTATGATGACAATGAATTGCTTTACTAGCAACTTCAATTCCTTCGCCGTGATAACCATGACGTCCTGAGATCGTCGCTTCAGTTGACGGGTGGCTCTTGTAGAACTGTTTGCGTCAGCGAATCTCTTCTAGACTACATCCTCTTGGCACGAATGATGCTTTCGTTGATTGGCAGTAGCCCGAGAATCTTGCTTAAATTCCAAGCCATTTCCTACGCTTCAAAAGACGTCTCTCTTTCAAGCAATTCTTGATAATTCTCGCTTCCACAACAACACCTGCCGATGTTTCCTAGCGCTTTCCCCTCTAGTGATGTTTCGTTGTGCCCTGACGAGTTTAGTGGTGCAAAGCAGCGAAGCAGGCTGTGGTGGAAGGTATCCCCTCGTCAAAGCCATCTCACGGTGACAAATGCGTCTATTGTATCTTGAGACCTGATACACTTACCCACATTGGAAGACCCCATACTTAAGGCACCGAACCACTCTTATTGTCAGCAACTCTCCCATGCCTAGTAGCCATTGCCAGCCCTTCTTCTGCCGCTAAAGCCACCCAGCCAGTTTACTTAGGAATTAATCCTAATTTTCTCGTACTTGACGAACACGTGAATGTGATTTCGGGACCGTGCCAGCGCTGAGCAGTAGACTATATCTTTTCTGGTCAGTAGTGGACTTACTTACTGATGCCAAGTAGCAGCTTGGTGCATGCTTCGGGACTTCCAGGTCCAGAATATCATCCTGCGAATAAAAGCGCTGATGCCTCATCCCACCATCAGAAGTTTTAGGCGAGAAAAGGATAGGGCTGCATATTCTCGTTCTAGAACTTAAGGCAAACGAAGACGGGTCGGGAGATGTGCAAGCCTCCCCTTGTTCCTGGGATATGGACTTCACATTAGCTCGTCGCTGGCAACGGCACTCACGCTTTATTCTTCTTTTGTTGGCTATTATGCGGTAGACCGCTTATGGTCTCACCATAGTCGTGATCTGGAAGACTCTGGAAGGCTTGGAGTTTGTCGCCTAATCCTTTGAGACCAAATTCATGCTTTGCTCTTTATTTTTTCAAGAGACCAATAAGCGCTAGAAGCTCGTTTTGGGCAGTTGTCCCTGAAGGCATCTCTCTTCGTCAACAGCGGATAGCTCCTAGAGGGTCTCTCTTCATCAACAGCAAATAGCTCCTAGACAGCCTTAACGACCCATTTCTTCGCGAGGCACGGAAGGTGGGGTTATGGCGCCACTGCTAACAAAGAAATTTCTCACTGTCGCCAAGCAGATGATCAGAATATAAAAGCTCTGGTTTGGCTGGAGTGCAATGGTTGAAAGCGCGAATCCAGCTGGATGAAATTTTGAGCGAACAGGCTTATGCAGCATAGTTTGGTAATTCAGCGAGCTTTTCTCGTACCTAGTGAAGCATAGACTGTAGCGCTCCTAAAGCGCATTGGAAGAGAAAAGGAGCGATTAGGTGGCTGATCCTTTCAGCCATCTCGGCATTCGTTGAGACAAATTGCGTCCTAGACACTGGAGCTTAGGGATGCTGGAGTACATTTCGGATCCTGCCACGTAGGTAATACTGGGGATGTTCGGCGGTGCTGGGAGTCACCAGGTACCGCTCGCGCTCATTTGGTGATTGGCTAACCTCAGTACCGGCACTAGCAATGTTGAGTATTTGAAAGGGCGCCAGGTCCACCTGGTAAAGTTTGTTTCTGCACAATCGGATCGTCTTGTATGCTTCATTGGGCGATATGCAGCGCGCGCACGACTTAGGCCATCAATAAAGAGACAGAACAAGGGAATTCAATTAGAATGCTAGGAATTTGGAAGCTTCGAGTACCTGAATCGGTTCCAACGTTCTGCCTCGACGAAAGTTCTCACCGCTCGAACATCTGCAGGTACCGCCGCGCGTTTATACCTTTGTTGGCCAGAATCAAGGGGGGTCTGTTTCCAGCCCACCGGGGCGAACCGTGGGTTAGCACGCCGAACCCTCACGGTGAAAAGCCTTGGCCCTAATCCGAGGCTGCGTTTCTTTGCTTTACGAAGAGGTCTCTTCCCATCATTACGAAGAAACAAGTGGCGGCAAGATGTTTCATGATTTGATGAAAGACTTCTCGAAGTCCTGAAAAGAAGAAGAGAGAACCAGCTAGCTTACTGCAATATGACATTTATTACATAGAGTGATCTGGGAAACGTGTGAAGGACAGAGTGAACAAAAGGACAAGTGCATTGTTTGGAAGATGGATGCTCCTTCCTTTTTCAACCTCACCGCCTTGCAGCACTCCACTCCCATGAAATGCTCTCAAATACCTTCTACACTCAATTGGCATCCATGGTTACTTGGACCCAGCATCTTCCCTGCAAGCACAATTCTCCACAAATTCCTAAGAGATAAATACTCCTGTCCCTAAAATCCAGCATCAAATTCACCTCTGTCTGCAAAAACTTCTCCAGTGCTGGCCCGTACGTCCAAAGAAGACAGCTGCCTGTCAAATAGCCATTCTGGTAAGCAACAGATAACTTCTTCTAAATGTATCCCTCAATCCATGCAGCAACATTGTTGTATGTTGGAATAGAGAGCAAAAGTCCCGACTTGTGAAGTTGGAACCATCCGGGTCCTGGCATTCCGGCGCTATTGAACGCTTATTGGTCGGGACAGTGTTGCGCTAGTCCGCTGTCACTCATATTGCCCTCACTCCACCCTACACACCCAACACAACATCGACAATAACATTCTCTTCAACTACCACCCTTTCCAATCTCTACCCAATACATCTTCATGTTATCTTGATTCATTCTCTTCTTCCGATAAGCACCTATACTTCATATCACATTCATTGAAAGCAAACCGCAAGCCGGCAGCTCTTCTGTTTACTCAGATCTCATTTTCACGCCGTTGCCCGACAGCATTAACAAGAACAGCACAGCATTACACTCACTGTATGTTATTTCTGCATAGATATCGTTATTATCCAAGTCGCGTTTGATTTCAAGAAAATTCAATGATGGTCGTTTGTTGTCCCTGATTGTTCCTTTTACACGCTCTTGCGGCACCGCAAAATTGTTTTGACGCGTGACTGATACCCACCAATAGTACCAATCCAATATCCATACCAAATCTCACAGTCGGTACTGCAGCCAATTAGGGTCTTTGACAGACTCTACGCCGCACCCTAGCCCAGTTTCATCACCCACATTACATCGACAATAAGCGAAGGATGCGTTGTCGCGCTTTTTCCGATGTCGTTACTTTAACGCTAATAACGGCTGGAGCCATCACTGGAGCGTCGCCAAATCCAATTCATAACCACCAGCGTCTTCATGCGAGGCGCGCTGCTGAAGTCTTCAAGACTGTGGATGTTCCAGGCCCCACTGTTGTTGCTTTCATCTTAAACGGCAAGATCGTGAGCCAGGATGAAGTCTGCAAAGGTATCAATGATGGCTCCTTGCAGTGGGAAAATGACAACGAGGTCCACTCGGAGTGCATGTCATCCAGCACTGAAGCCATGGCGAAGCCAACAGCAATTACCACTGCCACAGAGGTCGCCCCACCTCCACCATCAGTAGCCGTCCAACATAAGCAGGATGTCAAGGCAATCCCCACCCAATCCTCGCAAGCACCTGAACCTTCGACCGAGCCAGCCCCGAGTACAACTGCACAATACTCGACAACCACCTCTGTACAATCGACTTCAACCACCTCATCTGATCCTGCACCAGTCATCACTTCCCGTGCTGCTGTACCGTCTGCGGCTGAATCTTCTTCTTCCCAGTCTAGCAACATATCTGAAGGTCAAGGTCTTGAGCTGGAATTTCCAGACGGCACAATCGACTGCGCCACTTTTCCCTCCGAGTACGGACCAATCGAGGTAGAGTGGGCTGATCTTGGTGGTTGGGCAGGCATCCAGTACATCACAGTAGAGGGTGACTCCGTGACCAACATTGTCACTGCCGTTCCTGGAGGCAAGGGATGTATTCCAGGTGCTATGTGTTCGTACGCATGTCCCCCTGGGTACCAAAAGTCGCAGTGGCCTTCGACGCAAGGATCCACTGGCCAGTCCGTCGGAGGAATTCAATGCAATTCGGATGGCAAGCTTTCTTTGACCAATCCCGGGCTATCAAGGGCTCTCTGCATAGAGGGAACTGGGGCTACTACTGTCCACAACAAACTCTCCAACAACGCCGCCATATGCCGCACTGATTATCCCGGTTTGTCAATCGCATAGCCACTTTGCAGCAACTGTTGACTGACTGTTCCAGGAACTGAAAATGAAATCGTCCCATTGAATACCCAGCCTGAGAGCACCAGTCCTCTGACTTGCCCGGATGCCAAGAATTACTTTCAATGGGACGGACTGCCGACGAGTGCACAGTACTATATCAACAATCAAGGTATCGCCGTCGAGGATGCCTGCCATTGGGGTACCGACGGTTCCGATATGGGTAATTGGGCCCCTTCTTTCCTCGGCGTCGGTCAGGACGTGTATGGCAAGACTTGGCTTTCAATCTCGTCAACTGCACAGAATAATCCAAGTTCGTACTCACCCCTGAATTATACCGTCACAATTCAGGGCGACACCAGTGGCAACTGCCGAGTATCCGATGGCAAGTACTGCTCTGGCGACAATTATGATGATTGCAACGATCAAGGTTGTACTGTCAGTACAACAATTTCTTCTTGAAGATCGTACCACGAACTTACTTCAACTTAGGTCGAGCTCATGAGCGGTCAGGGGATCTACATCTTGTCGGATTGAACTTCCTGGAGTCTGCATGCACTGTATGAGATACGAGCTTCACGACTGCCGCGTGAAGACGCCCTGATGTACAAATTTTCGATATCCAAGACGCCCCATCGAGGGCGAAATGCTAGATTCTCTTGCAAGTATCTGGCCGGTCAGATGCGATACACGTTCGTTCAAGTTCATACGGCCTCAGTCAATCGTTCAATCTCGTTTCCACCCCTGTGAATACAGCACGATTCGCTCCAGCTTCACCGAAATCCAGACTTCGCCTTGGTTACTTCGCGATAAAGCGGATGGATGTGTCAACATGATACAAGCCCTCACATGCGGGCAGGTGGCTTCCAATGGGTATTCATTGCACTGATGGTTGTCCCGATGACCAAGCGATCTTGATTCTTACAGGTGCTGCTGGGCGGCTAGCATGATTTATGTATCTAGCCAACTGGTATGGTCATTGCTAAAGCTTCAAGTGTTCTTCTCTTCTTCGGTGAATGGAAATGACGTCGTCGTGTGCGCTTCGACGATGGCGTATGTGCTGGCTTGTCAAGATCAGCCGGCGCCTCTGCTCCTTGTTGCACATACGTTCTCTCAACCAGGAAATGCCCCTAAAATTCCAAATAGAGTGACAGATATCCCCTGAATCATGCTCCAATCTAAGCTGTAAACAATGATGATTTGGTCCATGTTCCTAATTTTGTCGATGAGATCCATGGGCAGGCTCAAGACCGAGTTTCATAGGGCTGAGGCTTTGCCTCGCCTGAGGAATAGCTGTCATCTTCAGGCACTCAACACCCCCCTGCAAAGTAATTTAATCACGAGTTGAACCCGGATACAATACCTCTTAGATTGATGGACCGATGAACAAGATAGCTCCACATGAACGGTTTCGCGGACCATGGTTTGGATGAGGGCGCTTTTGGGGAGAAGAAGGGCTTCTCTGATGGCCTAAGGACCTTCGATGCCTTCCGTATGTCTTGTCCCAGCTGTGATTGTGTTTGCGATGCGCAGACAGCCCGGTCAATCTGTACTGTATACAGATGTCCAATTACATCAACGCCCGAACCATATCCTATGTGCAATCCTCCCTCAGTGCTCCCAGCTAACAAATCTTTCTCCCAGCCAAAACGAAACCCACCTACACCCGGCGCTCGTCCACTGGTGGCTACACGACTCTCCTCCTCATTCTAATCAGTATCATTCTATCCTTCACTGAGCTCCGCCGCTGGTACTCCGGCCACGAAACGCATCTCTTCAGCGTCGAGAAAGGCGTCTCCCACGAATTGCAAATAAACCTCGACATCGTAGTCCCGATGCTCTGTTCCGACCTGCACATCAACGTGCAAGACGCCTCTGGCGATCGCATACTCGCTGGAGATATGCTGACTAAAGACGCTACGAACTGGAAACAGTGGGTAGAGCGGGTGAATACGCTGGAGCGACAGGGGAAGGACTTGGCGAAGGAGCAGGAGGAGGATACGCATGTGGGCCATGTGCTGGGTCATGGGAGGGAGAAGCGCCGGTTCAAAAAAACGCCAAAATTGGGGAGGGGCATGCCAGGGACAAGTTGTAGGGTTTATGGGAGTTTGGAGGGGAATAAGGTGCAGGGGGACTTTCATATCACCGCGAGGGGGCATGGGTATATGGAGTTGGGGCAGCATTTGGATCATTCTGGTACGTCTTCTTCCGTCACGTCCTCTCTCTCAATCGTGTCTCCATTTCAAGCAGCCATCGCGACTGCCCTTATTTGAGGCCCTGCATTTGGTTGCGATGCTGACGAAGAATGTAGCCTTCAACTTCTCCCATATAATCAACGAATTGTCCTTCGGCCCCCTCTACCCCTCCCTCCTCAACCCTCTGGATAAGACTTACGCCACAACCAGCGCCAACTTCTTCAAATACCAATACTACCTCTCCGTCGTCCCTACGATCTACACCCGAACTCCATCTCCCAAAACCCCCTCCACCAGCTCCCCCTCGAACATGCTCTCCATATCCTCGGACACAATAATAACGAACCAATACGCCGTGACCTCTCAATCCCACGATGTCAACGAACGCTCCGTGCCGGGTATATTCTTCAAATTTGATATCGAGCCGATACTGTTGACCATCAGAGAAGAGAGGGGAGGGTTGCTGGCTTTGTGTGTGAGGGTTGTTAATGTAGTGAGTGGGATTTTGGTGGGTGGAGGGTGGTGCTATCAATTGGCCGGGTGGGGAAGGGAGGTACTAGGGGGAAGGAAGAAGGGGGAGAAGAGTGGTATGGGTATGTTGCATGGCGGGAATGGTGCGATCGAGGAGGGGGAAGAGTGAGGGGGTGTGTATGTGCTAAATGTATTGAACAATGTATCAAAAGCTCCATTTTATGGCTTACTGCTACGCAATACGTATATGAATCAAGCTACAATATAGATCAAGCGCAGACCTACTTTATACGCTTCATGTCTTCCATGTCATGGTCAAAAGATCCGATGCAACCTACCTTAGGGTATGTTGAAAGCGCCAAAATGACAGGAATCTGACCCGACATCGCCTCAGCCCGCCGGCTCGACCACCCTGCCGCACGCTTGGATGCCATCCTAATGGCCCGAATTTGATTTGAGCATATCTCATCAGCTAGTAGCTACTACGTAGCTCTGCTCTTCCCACTGTATTGGTTGGTCATAGCCCGACTCGCTTGATTTGCGTTGTCGTACGGTGGTCGGCCCCAAAAATTTATGGACGTTAAGATGGAGGAGCATTGGCTACCAAGTACTCCTGTCGTTCGATATAAATCGTCACACTGCCATGCTACTTCGTCATGATCATGAATCAATGTACCGAGATCGACTTTGCCAGCAAACACAACATGTGGACTTGGAGAAGCCAGAGATGCCTTGATTGGACGCTGGCTCTCTGCATGTATGCCATTGCGCCGCTGAATTTGGTCTAGATTTACAGGCCTTCTTCCTCAACCCCCTCACCACCCAGCCTTGGTCACGTGGGACAACACCATGTCCTCAGCCTCGTGCCTTTCCTTCCATGACCATCTACGAATTTCTATTTGCGGTGCTTCCTGAGTCAGGTTTATTTCCCTTTGAATGATAAGAATGGTGTCGGTTCTGTTTGGCATCCTATTGCCGTGGGACCCCAGCGTCCTTGCACAGACTACGGCTTTCAGTGGGGGCCTTCCACTTCGCCTCCCAGAATCTTGTCCATCTGATTTAGTATCTGGGCAAGTCACATTCGAACAAAATTGTTGCGCTGCCAATCAGACTTTTGTAAAAGAAGAAGCTCCTGTGTGTTGTCCTGATGGTCAGCCTAACGTCCCAAAAATCCGTTACTCGCAGAGCTAACACACCAGTAGATGATGACTGCTACAGTGAAGTCGAGAAGGCAGCGCGAGTAAATGAATACAGCCAGTCTGCTTGAGCTAGCTCCTGATGTTCTTGAAACAGTGTGCCGACACCTCTTGGCAGCTATGTGATTCAGGGAGAGGCTTCTGCTACTTGCAAGGCTGGACATGCTACACTCAAATCGCGGTCAGCGGCAATGGTGGCGGGGTCGGTTGCTTAACTCCTGGCGCGACACTCCATTCAATCCAGACAGAGGTTCCCACAGTCGCTGGGGAAGCCACAGTTGCGGTTTCAGTCACGTTTTCGTCATCTGAATCTGGATCCAAGATTTCCTCGACGACAGGTCTATCGTCAGCCTTCGTGTCGCCAACAGCTGTACCTTCAAGAGCATCCTCGACCGCACAAACTGAGACTTCCTCTCTGTCGTCACCTTCGACAGCTCAAAATACATCTTTGTCAGGGCTTAAAAACGCAGAGAGACTTGGCATTGGAATTGGGGTGTCTTTTGGGGGTTCTATTTCTCGCCATCATTGCATTCCTTGCATTTATGCTACGTCGCCGCACCAGATCATCACAGACGCGCGAGAAGGGTAATCATCAAGTGCCGGCAGGCTTGAATAGAATGGGAGGCATCCCTGCTCAAGGGCCTGACATTGGCAATACTGGGGTAAATGAGAAGAAAAGTCATGTGCCGGAGCAAGATCGCTTCTTACAAGGGATACATGAGTTGCATGGTGTGACTCAAAGCTCATATAGGGAGCTACAGGGAAGCCCAGCCCCGTACAGGAGGGAGCTACCTTGATCGTGTACGGATCTTCTCCTTCCTTTCTGTATGCCACCCGCGAGACACCGCTGGCATCGTGTCTGTTATATTTATGAAGAAATCGCAAAGATCCTGTCTAATGATGCCATGTTCAACATCATCGTTGCTTCCCATGTTTCTGGCAGAGTCACCAATGCCTTGAATCCTATTATGAAGTCATGGGACGCTTACTTTCTATTCAAAAAACGGAGTGCGGTTCCATTCATTAGCTGAGAAACCTGACACGTTTAACCTGCGCGCCGACAGAAAACTTCGCGCAGACGTCGAGCGTATCTGCAATTCATGCACCGAATTCGCCATCGCAAACGAAACTGATCCGAATATCTTTCCTGTCGTCGGCAGTATCCCGAACAGCGGTGAAAGTGAGGAACACTCGGAGCATATTGGTCACAGAAGCAACTCTATCGTGGCCATTGGTTCATTACCAATGACGCCTTCGCAGAGCGTACATTTGATATCGCAGCTGCCGAAAGTTATGCCGCCTTGAATGCTACCCAGCGCCAGCGTCAGTTTCACCCCTCAAATCTTCAATGTCTCTTTCAGTCTTTCAGATCATTCCACCAATGCCACTGAGTTTTCCAATGGGGGTCGACTTCGCTTCAAGCACAACCCTTACTCGCACACTGATTCGGTGATTTGAGCTCATTACCAATGACCAGACGGGCCTGTACGTCTCCGTAATAGGCGACTCGTTCAACTCGAGCGTTCGCAGCTACAATACCTCCCAGGGCAACCAAGATGACGAAGAGTACACGAGGCGCATTTGAATGTGATGGAGGTACGACCTCTGTCATTCTATCGCGCCAGTGTGCTATTTGTGTGCAATTGGATCACTGGCAAAGCCCGTTCGACCAATTTCAATAGAAATTCCGTCAATCCTAAACAACTGGAATTAGCCAATGCTTTTTTTTCTGGCACTTCATCTCCAGAATCGATTCACGGTCGACAAATCCAGAGGTGCCATTTGATGCCGCAACCTAGCCCCGGAGCGCTGCTTGAACGACGCAATCACATGCTCGAAGGTACTTATTGAGGCTTGAAGGGCTGCATGAGCCAGCTGGGAACGATTGTTCTAGTCGAGGGGACAAGGACTCCCGTGCTAGAACTCGAGCCGAGTCATTCTTGTTCCTCAGGAGACGGTGTCTTGTAGCTGTCCGCCATGTGCATCTGGACCTCGAGGTTGGAGGGCGATGTATTACGTTCCTGAAAAACTGAAATACAAATGAGCGTGTCCATAGACAAAGGGATCTGTGTCTCCGGCTCGCCACCTCTTCGGGCTCCTAGCCGAACGACTTGTCCCGGATTGACCGCGCGTCAAAGCTTGACGGCTGAGGGATAATTGTCGTGAGTATTCTTGAGTCATCGAGTGTCGCAGTATCCGCTGCGTGGCCTGATTCCGCCACTCGTAGATGCGAAGAATCGTCTCGGAAGGGACGCGTAGGAGCTCCGTGGTGAGGAGAAGGAACATTCCGAGGAGGAAACCGAGCCTGCAAAGATCGGAATAGCGGCTTCGATGGGGCGGAAGGGAAAGGAGGAAGCATGTGTTGACTCTGGCTCGGGAAATGACGCTTTGTGGCTGGATGGCCTATAAGCAATGGTTGTTGGGATATATGAAGCCCTATGATGTGTACTTCGAGAAAGCTGTTTGGTTGTATCTATCCCACCACGCTCTAGAAGATCTTTGACTTCTGGATAATCTTTCGCCGAAATAGAGACGTTTTGAGAGCTCTTGAAGAACAAAATTCGCTTTTAGCTACACGATCACTGACGAGAAGACAACATGTTTCGTGGGAATAAAACAACCCCCTGATTAAGTTGAGTGTTCTTCATATGGATGCCATTGTCTGCTTTGATATTTCCCGCCGGGCAAAGTTCCCAACAGATACCCCCAAGTAGAAACCACAAAAAAATCCGACCTCCTCCTAGGAAGCATACACGCAGCAGTCTTCTCACAGCGAACACCTAAATCATTCGGCCCACAACAACGCCAATGAGACTCTTATCCTACTACTCTACACTATATCATTGCATAATCACGTAAGCAAACCCAGCCTTCTTTCCTACATATGTCGTCGCGATCAACCCAACGTCACAAACAACCACGACTCGACCGCCTCGAGGCATCATCATACGACTCCAGCGAACAACAACAACAACACATAAATCTCGCCCATGCACACATGAACAGTAAAGCTGAAAAGCGTTGAATACCAGAGCCTTGAATATAGATATCCCCTTGCAGCCACCACGACGTTGCAATCTTGCTTGACTCAAATCAAATCAAATCAAATCAAATCAAATCAGAAGCGCACAATGGTCGTCGGGCGCAAGGGGTTCATCCCAACAAATCCGCATGGATACCGTGTGGCTGTTCTTTGTCTGCAGACCAAGAATTGAAAAAAAGAAAAAAGAAAAAAAAAGGACCAAATGGAGGGTTAGCCCGGAAAGGGATGTTTGTTTGCTACTACCATAGATGATCAATGGAAACTTCTACTCCGTCATATCAAGAGATAAAAACGTGGCAGTGGCGAAGACGGTTCATACATATGAGCGAAGAGGAACTCGAGGACAGTCCTGTAGTCAGACGGTTCAAATCAGAAGATCTTTCCAATAGCTGGCGTTGAGATAGCCAGCAGGATTGACCCTTTTTTCCCTTCATTGATGGGCACCAGTCTATCCATCTTATACGTGACAGGCTTTGGCTATGTATATTTTACAAGATCATGATCCCCCCGTCTTGACCAGTAAGCCGAGTCAGCAGAAGCGCTCCTCGAACACGCCGCTCTGTATGTGTGTGTCTACGCCTCTCGTGCACAGGTCCTTCCCGTCCGCTACCTTTACTATCTACTTAACTTTGTGATAGATCGCCCAAGGCACCAGTTGTAAGGACTGATGCTCTCTTTCTGCGAGAAGGTATTTTGAGTACTGTTGTTGGATCGAAAAGAGAGAGAGAGAGGCTGTTCATTCGAAACATAATGGACTGGACACCATCTTGATCACTGATGGGGTTCCTTGCCAACAGAACCGAGAGTTGGGGACAGCACGCATGTTGGCATCAATCCAGGTCCGCGAAGCCATTGTCGAGGCTGCTGAGAGAGCCAAACTCGTTGACGAGAAGTATGCACGTGGCCAGAAGGAAGATGATTGCCAATACAAAAATGCAACGAAAATGTTACCATGCCCACCGCAAGCGAAGGATTTAGAACTGTACTAATTTTTGTATTGATCCTATATAGATTGTATGCAAGTTCATTATTTCGTCGTTGTTAGTCACAATCCATTATACTGCGTCGAAAGGTTTAGGTGGCAGTAGCCTGGGGCACCCCGTTCGTGATCGAGCCATATGGCACTGCAGGATAAACTCCGTTGCAAGCATAGTTGTACTCTGCCGCGGCCAAAGATCCGGCCTGGATATTCAAAAAGGTTGACAGTTCACACCATCCATCAGTCCTGCTCCCACACGACGGGAAGCTTGGACCGAGAGGGAGCGTCCTCTGGTTGACGAGGAAATGGACATATTCGGTAGGTGGACCCGAAGTATAGGCATTCACTGCCGTAGTACGGTTAGCGGCCACGGGTTGTGGGGCCTTGATTATCTCAATGTCGATGCGCGCACCGAAGGGTTGAAGATGTGACACGATGAGTTGCTGATTCGCTGGCGGTCCGGTTGTTGGTAAGAATTGTGCGAACTGGGTGAAGCCGAAAGCGGTCAGCACAGCCGCGAGGTTGGTGTCATGGGAGAAATCGAAGTAGAGGGTCTGGTTTAGCGGGAATGTGGTAGTACTGCTGTCGAGAGTGATGTTGGCTTGAGCAGTGGCTGTATTCAAGGTGTGGTTGTTTAGTCTCGCAAGGAACTCTTCGACATATCCTATGCCAACTGCGCGGCCGGTTGGCGATTGGAAGTAGTTTCCTCCACCAAAGGATAGATCAATCGAATATTCAAAGTCGAGCCATTCCTGGTACGTAAACAAGTCGCAGAACGAAGAGTAGCCGAAAGCTACGGTCTCGTAGGGGCAGAGGGTTTGCGCTCTGTGTGCAAAGTCAGTGCTGTCATCAAGGAGCGGTTCCTACGACCCACTCATAAGCATCGGCTGTGGTCCAATTGAATTTGCCAGAGAGAGCATTGAATCGTGCCGTGGCGTTTTTAAGATATGTCGCTTCCCAGATCGCACTGGCATTAGCCCCTCCTTCATTGACAGCAGTGTTGCTGTTGTTACAATTGTCATAGCCCGCAAGGGTGACATTGTCAGGATTGATGTAATTCCCTTCAATTATAACCTCTAGAGTGGCATTGTTCGTCCAGCCTGCAGGAGTCAGCATTGCCTGACCAAGTTTTGCGCTCCCGCAATTCAAATAGACATACTGAGGCCGAAGAAGCCCGCCATGAAGTACTCTGCGCTCTTCAATATACTATAATGGCGTTAGCATCCCTTCGCAACACAAAAACGAGCAATGAGAAAATTCGCAGAGGTATAGAGAGCTTCTCGCTTCCAATACATAACATGCGACTCGCAAAGAAGTGAAGAATAAGAAGCATTTGCTCTGTAAATGTACACACCGATCTTGGGTGGTGGTGCGCGCGATAATTTTAGTCGAAGTATTATAGAGATGCCCATAATCGTAGTAGTGGAGCACGCCAGAGTCGAAGAGTTCTTGCTGTCCAATGGGGACTAGGATCTCCTCTCCGAGGCCGTAGCTGAAAGAGTTCAAGAAAGCAAGCTGTCCAGTGAAGTTTGCAGTTTTATTCGTGGCCTAAGGAAGTTTGGATTCAGCGATGCTTCTTGAATGCGATAGTCTGAGTAGTGAGAAATGATTGGGTAATCAAGAGACTCGGTTCATTGTGAGATGCCGGGCAACCCATACATTGGTGTGAAAGAGGAAGAGATGATGGGCGGAAAGTACGTACCAAAGCGGTCAGTGTTGCCCCAAATTTCTGAACGCCGCTGTCTGATGTCGGGTAGCGACTCCCATGGCGGTGCAGCGTGTGAAGCTGGGTGATATTGGCTCCAGCAGGAAGAGGATATTCGTTGACACCAAAGCCACTGCTGCGGTGAGCGGGCTTCTGCCATAAAAACACTCGCGACGAACCTGGGGTTTGGGAAATATGGGCTCAGGTTGCCCATTTGCTGGAAGATACTCGCATTCTGAGTGTTGCCAACAATGGGTATGGCGGTCTCAAGAGGATGGTTTGCAACGAACGAGGCTACTCCGAAGGGAGCGGGGTTGATCTGGGCCAAGAATGGCGCGCGCCCTGTTGCCGTTGGGCCTTTTTGCCGGTCAATGGGTATTCGTTTTAGTTTGTGCCATGTCAACGTACCAGTGAATAGTTCCGGGGTAGTTTGAAAGTATTGGGGCACCGTGGTGGTGCTAGAGCTAGCAGTGGACGCAGCTTGCTTCTTCTCCAGCACAGCTGCACGCGTCAAACTGAGCGCTGACAGCACGACAAGGGCTGCGATAAACATCTTGATTGCCCAAGATGTTGTTTTTGGGTTCCGCTGGAAGATGCTGTGGGTCAAGGAAGGAAGCTCTTCTCTGGCAGTCTCTCCGGCAGAAGACAGAGATAGGTCTTGTAAGTGGACATGGTCGGGACCTTGCAGCTTTTTGTAGCTGTAGCCCATATTGGTCATTGTGCAGACCTTCCTGGTTAAGAAACATCATCAGGGCACGTGCTTGTGAGAATGCAATTGATTGATTGCCTGATTGACTGATTAATTGAATGATTGGGCGATCTCATGCCGATGTGCAAGGTACGAATGAATCTGGGTGCGGATGACGCCAGTGGATGGCATCTGAGGTGTGAGCGGGATCGGCTGGGATTCAAGTTGCGGAGCTGGCTGCTTCAGCCAATTGCAGCCTCGGATTGAGGGAGCTGCTCTCCACCAATCTCCCAATTTTCCGGAATATTTCCTAACTTCCTACATATGCAATTCTTCTTTGATTTCTTTCATTACAAATGGAAGGGATAGCTGGGCAAGGTGCTCATTTGGCGCAGACGGCGTATACTGTCCTCTGCGGTTTCAGTACGCGCTTTGGGCCCAACACAAAAACTCCGGGTTCAATGTCTGACAAGTCTGATTATTACGTACTCTCGCGCCCGGACCCAAGGCTACGGGTCCGGGGGATGCAGGGGAAGAGGAAGAATACTTTAGACTGTGCAAGTCCGGATCCCAATGAGTAAGAGTCGGTGTGAGTGGGTACAAAGACTGGCAAACCAACATTAAGGCCAGAGGATGGACATGGAAGGTACACGTGGGATAGGATTCGGGCTAAAGCTACATGCGAGAAAGCTGCTGCAGCCTGCATGCCCTATCCATCGACTTCCTGCCCACACAAATGACCATGATGACGGAATAACGTTGTCCTGTATCCAAGGCGGACATGCGCTGATATCTGCTCATCCACTTTTAGTAGCCTAGATGCACGATGATCAGCAGAAGCTCCCACGATTACCGCGGATACATTTCGCTTACCACGTTGCTCTCTTCTGCTGTCTCCTTCTCCCTCTCCGCCACCATTGCCACTTGACACTACTGCGGCTTTAATTCCCTGCTCGTCACCTCTCAACTTCTCAAAATACGCTTTGATGTCTTCTGCGCCCACAGCTTGCCCGCTTTCCGCAAAGGGCTGTAAAAAACTTTTAACCTTGTCCTTAAGGTGATTATAGACCATGACACCCTCTGCCACACAGAACGCACTTTGTTAGCTTGGCATCCACATGAGTTTCATTCCAATGATAACGTTTGGATACCATGGAAGAAGAGCACATACCAATAGCTCTAACCCGATCCACGTTGCTCAGCGCCGCCTCGCCCCTATCAAGTAGACTTCCGGTGCCCACGCTCTGTCCACCACCTTCTTCTCCGCTTTCAGATATCGGAGGCTCATACGACTCTTCTTCTTCGAGCAGCTGGGGATACTTGCTGAGATTAGGGTAGCAGCTCGAACACCGGCAGAAATGTTCTCGGAAATCCTCTTTCAGAAGCATGGAGAAAGACCCTGTGGGAGGCTCCGGGAGGTAATCGTGGTATTTTGGAATGTCCTTGTTCTTCTTCGAGTCTGGCAACTCGAATGAGTCGAGTGACGCGTCGTCGGCTTTGCGCTTCTTGCTGTTGGTATCACCATCCGCGACAGGTTCAAGGGATGGCTCTTGCTTTGGCGCGTGGTCTTCAATCCCGTCGGCCCCATTATTCTCGTTGCTTGTTAGCTTCACTTCTGTCGGTTCCTTAGTAGCCTTAGCTTGGGCGGCGTTGTATTCAGCAAGGCGCCTGGTGTGTGTCAATGAATTCAGATAGGCAAGCATCATCAAGGAACCTTACCTTTGCGCTTCTTCTTCTTGCTCGCTGGATACCTTTGCAGTGCATTCGCTTTTTGATGAGTAGACCGGAGGTAAGAAACCAGCGGTTCCCGCATACTGCTTGATCCATGGAATGACGTCCACGCACTTGTAACAGATGAAATTGTCGAAGCTATCTTCATCAGGGAATCCTGGCGGTAATGGGTGATCTGCATCTGCATCATCGGCCCCACCAATCGCTGCATTCCTTTCTTCCTTGATTTGTGCCTGCACCCTGGCCCAGTCTCTCCCGAGGCCCACAACGCATTCTGGGTGCCACCAGTCTTCTCCGCAGCCACCGTCCTTTTCGCTCGCAAGGCCCAGACACTGGAACATAGTCCCCTTTTCTTCTTCCGCATCGTAGAATTCTCCGCATCCGCAGAATCGATTCTGCAAATTCTGGTTGTAGGTATTTCCTTCAGCCGGAGTCTGCGAGTGGACTGGCCCTTTCATCCCCGTCGTCGGGTCTATGCGAAGCGCACATGGTGAGGTTTCCGGCAGTCTCGTAGTGCCACAGTCACAGGTGAAGTTACGCCGATTGAAGAGCTCGACCAATGTATGTTCGCCGTGACATGCGATGGAGCAGGAATAGCAGACCGCTGCTGGAGTGAAAGGATTGGAAGGTGAGGCAGGTGGTGGATTGCAGGTCAAGCAGGAGAACAAGTTCTGGCGAAGAGAACCTAATGGCTGCGTGCAGTGCTCGAACTTGTAGGGCAAGGCTTCGCGCGCATCGGCTTCGAGTTGAAGCTGGCTGTCGATGAAGTCGGAGGCTGTTTGGGAGTGTTGTGAGGCCTCAGGGACACGCTCTTTGCGCACTTCATCCGCAAGGCCATTCAATGGCAGGTCAATGCACTGTGGATCTGCCATACCTCATGCAAAAGGTGTCTAGGATATGAACGGGCGCTCGGAATGAGTTTGGTGTAAGAGTAGGGAGCCGTAAGTTAATCTATTTAGTACGGCGGCCGATAAGTCAAGAGTGCGCGTCAAAGTCGCGAAACGCGACGCGAAACCCAAAACCATCGACTTGCAACTTCTACTTCTTCTTTAACCATTCTCAGTAGACACTTCCAGTATCTTCAATCGACCTCTCACTCTTCACTCAATTTAGCAAGCAGTTTGTTTCAAGATATTTGTTCCAATGAGGTACTTCGCCAAACTCCGCGCCGTTAGATAAGGACTGACATCCTTCAGCTCACCGCTCCGACCCAACATGTCTGCTGCGAATAGGGGGGCTGCCGCTCGCAATGGGCGCAAGCGATCAAGAGAGCCGGATGATGACGTCCCATCTTCTTCTGCGGCTCCGCCCTCAAGTCGTGAGTGAGCGTACACCATCTTACAATACTCGGTCATTGACAAAGCCTTAGCGCCTCCATCTTCTCCGCCGATGATGCCTCTCGACGACCAAGATGATGAAGGATTAGATCCTGATCGCGATCTCATTGGCGACATTGACGATGCAGACGAAATGGCAGAAGACGAAGATGGAATTGATTTGTTCGCAGACAACTTTGAACGCGACTACAAAGCGCGCGAGAACGACGCATATGCCGGTGCAGACATTGATGATGAAGGCGATTACGAAGACCTGGATGTGGGGACCCGAAGACAGCTTGAAGCTCGCTTGAACAAGCGGGATAGGGAATTGGCACGTCGACGCCGTATGCCAGCTGCGTTCTTGCAAGATGAGGACGAAGATGGGGAAATGGATCTCACGAGGCAGCCCAGACGAAGAAGGCATCACTACGATGAAGAGCAAGAAGATGAGGAAATGGGAGAGGATATCATGGACGAAGAGCTTTCCCTGGAGACCTTACAAGATGTCAAGGCCTCGAGCTTGACGGATTGGGTTGCTCTACCGGCAGTCTACCGATCAATCTTCAGAGAGTTCAAGTCCTTTCTCACTGAATATACGGATGACAATGGCACTTCGGTCTACGGTACTCGAGTGCGGACACTGGGAGAAGTCAACGCAGAGTCTCTGGAAGTCTCGTATGACCATCTTTCCGCATCAAAGGCCATCCTGGCCTATTTCCTCGCCAATGCCCCAGCTGAGGTTCTGAAAATCTTCGATCAGGTTGCTATGGATGTGACTCTGCTGCATTATCCAGACTACGAGCGCATCCACTCCGAGATTCATGTCCGCATCTCTGACCTCCCAGTTCACTACACCCTCCGTCAGCTTCGCCAGACGCATCTGAATTGCCTAGTACGAGTTACCGGAGTTGTTACTCGACGCACGGGTGTCTTCCCACAATTGAAGTACGTACGGTTCGACTGCACGAAATGCGGTATCACATTGGGACCTTTCCAACAAGAATCGAATGTTGAAGTACGAATCTCCTACTGTCAGAACTGCCAATCCAGGGGCCCGTTTACCCTGAACTCGGAGAAGACGATATACCGCAACTACCAAAAACTCACACTCCAAGAGTCGCCCGGTACCGTACCAGCCGGCCGTCTCCCTCGACATCGAGAGGTAATCCTTCTTTGGGACTTGATCGACTCAGCAAAGCCAGGAGAAGAAATTGAAGTAACAGGAATCTACCGCAACAACTACGACGCTCAACTCAACAACCGCAACGGCTTCCCCGTGTTTGCTACCATACTCGAAGCAAACCACGTCGTGCAATCGCATGATCAACTCGCCGGTTTCCGCCTCACCGAAGAAGACGAACGTGAGATCCGCACCTTATCTCGAGATTCCCAGATCGTCGACAAGATAATCGCATCCATTGCCCCAAGTATCTACGGCCATACAGATATCAAAACAGCCGTTGCTCTCTCGCTCTTCGGCGGTGTCAGCAAAGAAGCTCAAGGCAAACACAAGATTCGCGGCGACATCAACATCCTCCTCCTCGGCGATCCCGGAACAGCCAAATCGCAAGTTCTGAAATACATCGAAAAGACGGCCCACCGCGCTGTCTTCGCCACTGGTCAAGGTGCCTCTGCCGTCGGTCTGACGGCCAGTGTACGCCGAGATCCCTTGACACAGGAATGGACGCTTGAAGGCGGTGCCCTCGTGCTTGCAGACCGAGGTACCTGTCTCATCGACGAATTCGACAAAATGAATGACCAAGACCGTACTTCCATCCACGAAGCAATGGAACAGCAAACCATTTCCATCTCTAAAGCCGGAATCGTGACTACGCTTCAAGCCCGCTGTGCCATTGTAGCGGCAGCCAATCCAATTGGCGGTCGCTATAATAGCACCATTCCCTTCGCGCAAAATGTCGAACTCACTGAACCCATACTCTCCCGTTTCGACATCCTCGTCGTCGTCCGCGACACCGTCGATCCAGCCGAAGACGAGCGCCTAGCCTCCTTCGTCGTAAACTCCCACGGCCGCGCTCACCCATCGGCTAGTTCCATTGACGCGAATCAGAACGCCATGGAAAGCGAGCATGATACCGAAATGCGTGACCAACAGATCAATGGCGGGGAGCCGAAGCAGGAAGGAGAGATACCGCAGGAGTTATTGAGGAAGTATATCCTGTACGCGAGGGAGAGGTGTAGGCCAAAGCTTTATCAGATTGACCAGGATAAGGTGGCGAGGCTATTTGCGGATATGAGGAGGGAAAGTCTGGCCACGGGGGCGTATCCTATAACTGTAAGTACCCTTTACCCTCTGCCTCGGACTCGTGAGTGCTGACAAAGTGTAACCATAGGTCCGCCATCTGGAAGCCATCATGCGTATCAGCGAAGCTTTCTGCAAGATGCGTCTGTCCGAGTACTGCACTTCGCAAGACGTCGACCGCGCCATCGCAGTGACGGTGGATTCGTTTGTCGGCGGGCAGAAGGTCAGCTGCAAGAAGGCGTTGGCGAGGGCGTTTGCAAAGTACGTTGTCCGTTCCAAAATGTGATCAAACAAAGGGAAGAACAGGTTTGCTGACTGACGACTTGGTCAGGTACACACTTGCGAAGCCGGGCTCGCAGAGGAGTCAGCATGGGAGGAACGGTATTCGGACTGGGGCTCCGGCTACGGCTGTCATGGCTTAGTCTTTGCATGCGGATGAATGGCAGTTGTGCATCTTTCGCTAGGCCATGTCTTTTCCATACGCGAGGCTATGGTTACGTGATAGAGCATGATACCGCATGATGTTCGCAGTAGAGTCAATGTTTCCGGTGTTCGCGGTGCTTCCATACTTGGAAACTGTATGATAATGCAAAGATACATTGACAACATTCTCCGATGCCATTCGTCTGGATTATTTCTGTAAATAATCAGCGCCACATCCAACAGTCTTTTCGATCTCAAAGGAAACCCCATCTATATACCACCTATATATAATCCATCAACATCGCCCCCTCTCAGAACCGCGACTTCACAAAGCTCTTGATAGCCGCATCCTGCTCCCCTCCCCCTCCAAGCATCGACAGCGTAGGCTGAACATGCCACTCCCCCTCCGCGATCACGACCGTCGTCCCCTGATGGACCGCGCGAAACCGCCGGCCCAACTCGCGAACCGGATCCGCCAAAAGCTCATCCGTACCCGCGGTGAAAAAGCACTCCTCCACCACCCCCTCCAACCCCTGCCACCACCCCTCCTCCGCCGTCAGCGGCTCATTATACGCATCCCTCTTCCTCCCGCCCAGGAACGATTCGCTCCACGCATCGCCTGCAGAGCCCGGCACGTAATCCTTGCTCGTATTGTTCTGGCTGCTGGGCCAGTCGTGGCTGAAACTGGCCCAGGGCGCGAGCAGGATGGCGGCGCGGAGCTTCGCGCCGGTTTCGAACTTCAACGGGTCGATTTCCGGGTGCGGGTGTAGGAGGTGGGATAGAACGCCCGCTGCTATATTTCCGCCTGCGGAGTCGCCGCCGATGATGATGGATTGGGGTTGGTGGTGCAGGGAGGTGATGGTGTAGCGGAGGAGCTCTACGGCTTGTTGGAGTTGACGCGGATAGGTAGCGTGGGGGGCGAGGGTGTAGGAGAGCATGAGGGCGGAGACGGAGGGGGAGGTGAAGGCGGAGACGAAGGGGAGGTGGCCGGGGTCGGGAGGGAGGTTGAAGCCACCGCCTGGGGAGAGGGAGGATGTTAGGAGGGAGCTTGGAAGGGGTGAATGAAGGGAGAGTGTACCATGGAACCAGATTACCACTTTCTCAGCCGAAGGATTACCGAGCCAATACGCTTTCGTGCCGTCTGAAAGGGTGACATCTTTGGGGGTGAAGCCGCGCTCTTTGGCGAATGCTGGGTACGCTACATCAAGGTCCACCCCTATATGCCTGTATGGATCTATTCAGCCAATTGTCCTCCTTGGGTTTATTGAGCGACATGGGAGGTCTCACTGGTGATGTCGAACCGTCGTGTTTTCCAAGAAAGATTTCAGCATAGAAAGCTTAATCTGGTTGCCATATTTCGCGGACCCAGACTTCCCCCTAAACAGCGCCGTGAAGATGGTAATGAAGCCAACGCCCACTGAACTTGATTAGTATGTCACCGGCCTTTGACAATGCATGGAATGACGAACGGGCACGAAGAATTGCGAGGATCAATGTCAAGTTCTCGACCAGAGAGAGATGGGGTTTTATAACGGCCATAATGAGTCAAAAACGGCAAATAGGGACAGGAGAGTAAGGTTCAAGTCAAATAGAAGAAACGAAACGCGGTCAATACGTGCTCTATATACAACAGAAGAACTTCACACATAAACAGGATGATTAATAAGCTGATCACTTCATGCTCGATATTAGGCCTGAGGACGGAGTCGGCAAATGGGAACACCGAGGCTGTTTTTTCAACCCCGCTCTTGTTGGTCGTTGCAGTACCCTTCTACTTAATCTTCGAGCGACGGCTGATAAGGAAATAGCTCCGTCAGGGCAGGGAGAACTTGGCATCGCATGATGCACTAAAGGAACAATAGGAAAAGACCCTAATTACAGCTTCGGGAAAACATGTTCCTTGAGGGCGCGGCATGTTTGACTCGTTTGGCATGAGAAATCCTAGGGGAAAAGTCGAAGGCTCAGACAAGTATATAAAAACGTACATAAATATTCATTCTTTACATATAGATAGAAAATGGGTATGTACTATACTGTAAATGCCATGGCAAGATAGGTATTGTTTACGCTACAAGCATCCACTCAACGAGGAAGCGCAAGGACCACAAGGGAGGCTCGCTCACGAGTTCCTCCTTCTGTTATCCGGCTTAATCGTACAGGTCTCGGCCAAGCTTGGGTGAGCCTTCGCAAAAGCCGGTCCCAAAGTCCAGTTCTTCAGATCTCGTATATGCCTTTCAAACACCGGATTGATAAACAGCTCTTCCGTTCCGTCCGTAGAAAGCAGTGTATCGGGTGCCTCGTAAGTCCAATTCAGCGACAAGGTTGTCGTATACGGGATGAAGAAGTCGTCGAAGTGGATGCTTGGATATATCCGCACCAATTTATCTCGCATGCGGGGCCAAGGCAAATAGTCAACCCATGTAGGGTGCGCACTGAAAAGTTGAGAAGGCCGCGGGGTGACCCACTCGGGTAGCCGGTCGTAGTTTTCTTGCGTAGGTGAGATTTGCCATCGCATGATAAGGAACATTATATACCTGCAAGAATCAGCTTGCTCGTATTCAGAGCAATTTCTAGATACTTCGACGGCTTGCCGGTCTGAGCTTACAGTACTCCGACCTGCTCCGGGAGGGTGGATAAATCAGGGAAGGTGCTCAGCATATCTGTGAACATCTTCGACAATGGATGCGAGGTCAAACTGCGTTGAGGCTTGAGTAGGGAGACCACGCTCGGATATGCTGGTCCGATGAGCTCTCTGTTCGGCATACCTTCGATTGCTCTTTGTCGTCGTTCGCCCAGGAAGTCTAATAACAGGCCATCCAAAGGGCATGTACGTATGTTTCGGACTGGCGCTGAGCATGCAAACATCTGATTCCCATAACTATCACGAGCACTATGATTCGGATTCAGAGGGTTCATAGGAAGCACCGAGGATGATGGGAGGGACGGTGTCCTGTCATTTTCATATTGTTGTCTCCCATCGCGGTTCTCCTGCATGTTTTGTAGCACATATCCAACGTCGAGTTTCTCATCTGAGGAGCAAGACTGCAATCCGTGGGAGACACTAGACTGCCGCCGTTCAAGCACGTTGACTGGTGCGAAGGCATTTGGCTGTGAAGTATACGTGGGATGGGAGATATAAGGAGGTGTATGTCCCTGAGTCTGGTGGGGAGAACCGGTATATGTAGAAGAAGTCGATGCACAACTAGCGACGTTATTGTAAGCGGATGCATGTGGGCTGACTGGCTGCACGGCATTGATGTCAGATGTAGGAATAGGGGGAAGGCGGCCTAGCTCATGGCATGGAGTTGGAATAGATGCTGGTTGGTGGATCCGTCAGCTGCAGCCTTCTCGGATGTCCTGAATGGAAGTCTCTACCAACGATCCCATTTCCATGGACAATCGGCTGTATGATGCCGAGAACAGAGTTCAGTCTCTTCTTGATCTCTTCATTCTCAGCTTCCACGAGCTCCTTCTGCCGTATAGCATGTTGAAGCTCCTGATAGGGTTGCTGTGAGGTCAACTCCTGTATTTTCCTCTCCAAGCTTTCGATCTGACCCTTGGTCCTCTCCCGAATTGCCCTCTGAGCCTCTCTGTCATTTGCCCGCTTCTTGTTCAGTTGCTCCGGGGTGAGGTTGGCTACACCCCGACCCGAAGTCGATGACCGTCTCTTCTTGCTGGAACCTTGCGGGTTTGTAGGTGAATTGACGGGAATGCTACTGGAATCTTGGCCAGGGTAATGCCGAGTATCCATCCAATTTGGGTTCAGGACTGATTTGAAGGCCCTTGCGCGAAAGAGAGTGGGTGCTGACGTTTGTAACTGACTCTGTTTCGCGTCGGGTTGCTGCGTGGATTGAGTCAGGTCGGCCCTTCTCCGTAGCACTAACGTTTTGCGACTTAACCGGAGGATTCTCCATCGTCGATGTGGATACGAGTACTCGACCAATCCCTCGAAATTTCTTCCTTTTGATTTGGCTCATATTTGCTCTATGGCCAGACTTCTGACAAATTTTATTTACGTCGCTTCAAAACGTGCAAGTATGTACGACAGGCATCTTTCCCAACAACGCCTCGCTATGCATCATGCGTCATGCAATACACGTCACATCTCAGCCAAGCATATGTCCCATCTTACCAATCTTCGTCCGCAAATAGCCTTCAATCTCCTCGCTATGTATGCCCTTCTTTCCACCTGTCTTCCAAGCTAGAGGGACCATGGCTACTCTCTCCTTGACAATGACCTCGCGATTGGGGCCTTCTACCGCCCGTACTTTATCCGGATTATTCGTAAGCAGCTTGATGCCTGCATCTCCTCCGAACCCGAGATCTAGCAGCATCGCCGTGGCGAGTCCGTAGCTTCTTGCATCCGCTGGATGTCGTAACATGAGGTTGGCCTCGACAGTATCCCAGCCCAGATCTTGTACGTTGTACGCTTTGAGCTTCTCCATTAGACCAATTCCTCGACCTTCTTGACGTAGATATACAATGACGCCACCGGGCGAGGAAGGTAGAGACATAAGCCTGGCTGCCTCGTCGAGCTGTTCTCCACAATCGCACCGCGCAGACCATGCCGTCTCGCCAGTGTAGCATTCCGAGTGTATCCTGACCAGGGCCGATGTTTGAATGACTTGATCTATGGGTGTAGAGGTAGACGGGTGTGGCTTTGGATCAATTCGACTAGATGTTCTTCCAGGATGAAGCCTGCCCGTGTATGCGCCTCGTATCATGCGATCCATTTCTGTTTCGCCGGAGCGTGGCGCGTCCAACGATCTTGACCGTATGTTATTTCCGAATACAATAGCCAAGTGTTCTTTATCGTCCACGTTGTTCTGGTAAAGATGTAAAAACATTTCTGCGCCTGTCACGGTGGGTATTCTTGCACGGACAACGCAGTTGACCTCCGGAAGTGTGTCGAGAAGCTTTGGGTGTCTTTGAGATGCGGTATCGACCAGAATTGAGCGGGGTTTTTTGTGCTTTGTCGGCGTCCCTGCGCCAGGGGTAGATGGAGGAGTGAATGCTGGACTGAGCAGAGTTGGAGGGGGTGGAGATCCGGATCTGCCGTTGTCGAGGTCAAACCCCGAGACATCTTTAGTTGTCGAGGGCCCAGGGGAATAGACCGGAGAGGCGTGAGAGGGTAACTCTCGCATTAAGCCGGTCAGGGCAGGCATCTCATCGTTGTTCTGAAGCTTCTAGTCGACAATTGGCTGTATCAAAGGAGAAGTGCAATGACGAGAGCGGGAAACAGAGAGGCCGCGAAGACTCGGTGAGGAATCCTGGGCTGACCGCCAAGATATGACAAAGCACGTGGAATCCCGTGCACCATGAGGCAGAGGCTTCGTGGTCTTACTCCTACTTGAGGTAGGTATACTCGTATATTACTTCGTTTCAAAAACCCGCTTGCTTCAGTCAGCAGAGCACGAACATATATTTTAGACTTGAGGATTTTTGATGTGCGATCTCGTCACAGTATCAGGACCACTAATTTCTAGACCAGACGCAGATGTCGAGCAGCCTCTCTGAATGGAATATTAAGAAATTTCTTTCTTAATAAGTCAATGGTGTTACTGCCAGATATTATAAAGCTCAGTATTCCATCAAAGCGTACAACGACCAAGATCCGCTTGATCTGTAATCAGCCATCGCATGGATCTCTGTCACTCTTCCGTTCTGCTGCGGCACCAGCGGAGTAGCACACAACGTCGGCTTTGGCTGTCTGCTCTATTATTGCGCAGACTCCTAATCTGGCTTTGTGTGCTCTTGGTAAAATGCGTTGACTCAGTCGTGTACCGTATACCTTCAGTTCCAATTGCCAACTTTTCCGGGCTCAGACTTGCTGTTATGACGCTCTGGTACGAGTTCTATCATGGATTAAGCAAGCACGGACGGTACACCTGGAGATCGGGGCGATGCACGAGCAATACAACATGCTGCTACTCCTCTGTGATGGCATCACAGATACGTGAATGATGCTAAAACCAGTCTCCAGGTCTAATAGTACGCATCATTCCCCACGAGCTTCACACCAATGAGCCGGATTGCGTATCCCAAGTTTTCCAGGAACAGCAAAATGAAAGAATCAAACGACAAGGCCAACAAACTACATGTAAGAACCCAACCAAGAAGGAACTCGAGCACACCGATTGACTGCCAATTCCCTCCCATCCTACACAAAATTGCTCACCTTAAGCCCGCCACAACACAGACACATACTCCCTGACTTCCTATGTCCCCACCAGCCATATCCCGCCGACGGCTCTGTATGCGTCCTACTCCACCCCTTCTCTCCACAATTCCGTGTCGGGCACCTGAACCAATTCCGAGTCAGCATCCCTTCTTCAGTTTTGATATTTGTACAAATCTTCTCAAAACACGTCTTACAACTCGAAAGGATAGTGCGCGTATTAATAAATTGTTGTTGGGGGACCATCGGAAAAGCGGACTTACGCATGGTGTTCCCGCGTCGGCCTGTCTTGCAACGAACCGGGCACTTCGCCCCACCAGCCCTTAACACACTTCAACACCAAAGACTTCCACTTCGTCTTCTTATCCCTCACCACACGCGTCCTCAGCAGCCGATGACTCTCCGCCAATCCTTTGGCCAGGAAGCGCTCCTCCTCTTCGTTCATACAGGAGTAGCAGTACCACTTGCCGTATATGTCATCGGCACACGTGCAACTGTTCCTGGGAAACCCTTCGCGGTCTGCATTAAACCGCGCGTTGAGCCGCTTACTGCATTTCTTACAGAGTCTCGCGTGCCGGATAACAATTAGAGCGACTGATGCCGAGCGGTTGGCGCCATTGTGATGGTGGCAGTCGGAACAGACGAGATATGATCCTAGCGGCGGCGTGTGCGTTGCTGCATTCGTGCCCTCACAGGGTTTTACGAGGGCAGCGCTGCCGGGGATACTGTTGGGACAGGGACCGGGTGGGATGGTTCGGCCGCGATAGGGGCCAATGAGGTCGTTGCAGGAGGGCTGGCCTAGGTAGGTGCGGAGAACCTCAGGGATTGTGAGAGGGCTATGCGGTTGGAGGGGTCCGGCCGCGTGGCCGTCGTGCATCGGGGGTGCAATCGGCTGAAGGTTGTCGGGTAGTGGCACGATGGGCTGAGGGTTGGACTGGTGTACTGCAGGTGCCTGGGTATCAGTGTGAGAGGGGAGCGACGTCCTCCGTCGTCCGGCATCTTGAGCCCGCTGAGGAGTGGCAGAAGCCGCAGCGGACGGGAGAGACGCAGCGCGCCGGGGATTGTGAAGAGCTGCTGGGGCTACGGGCGGCAGAAGTTGAGGCAGGGCCGGAGTGACGCTGAGGATGTGTCGATTGATGTATCGGAAATTCCTGTAATCGTGTATGTTGCAATGCGCGAGGAAGGTGTTCAGGATATCCCGTTCTTGGGCAATGGCCTGCAGGCCCCCTTGGACTGAATTGACCATGGTAACGGGCGCACGTGGCTGGTTGAGTGTTTTTGACACTGGTTGAGCTAGGTTGCTTCTTTCCTGTCGTAGCAATGCTACGGCCAGCGTCCGTTCGATCTTAATGACTGGTTTGCGTGCAGAATCCTTGGAAAGTGTATGCGTCACGGAACCTGCACGCATGGAACACGAAGGAGATTAGGAAGTAGCCAGGAGGTTCGAGTGGGCTCCATCGTTGGCTGGGGTTTGCAATCTTCTCCGTTCTTGTCGGCGTTTGTTCTCTGGAGCAAAAGAAGGTTGCTTTTTCATTAAAAGAAGATGGCAAAAAAGAACTTGCCCTCCGCATCAATGGAGAGCAAATCCTCCCAACGACAGGATTGGGATACCAAGCCGAAAGGATACCAATGTCTCTGGTTTTAAAAAGTTGGAATCCCTCTTCAAGGACGAGAGAAAAATTCAGCTCCCGTCGCTATTTCCAAATCCAATCCATCTCAACATAGATTCCGGATTTTCGATTCGATCCGCATCGACGTAAGGAACGAACGGTCCAGAAGAATCTTCTTTTCATTTTCATCGTTGGACCCCCTAAGACTTTCAACTCCTTGATACTTTCTTCTCCGGTCAGAATCTAGAAAAATTCGCAACCATTTCGACCATCGCCTCCTTTTTTTTTGCACCTCGCCTGGCCCGTCTCCACAATCGTGACTATTCGTGTCGTGCTGTTCTGGGAAAGCAAGCTGCGATGAGGGCATCGAGGAAAGCACAATTGTCTAAAGGAGATCCAAAAATGCGAAGGATTGTGCCACAAGGAGATGGGCAAAAGAGATGCATACTGTCTTTCAGGCCTGAAAGAAAGACTGGTTTGATTTTGCTGAGTGCAGTATACGAAGGAGAAGAGGCAAGAACGGTGACTTTAAAGCGATTGGACTTGAGACAAGGGCCGAGGTAGTGCTCGATCATTTTTATACAGCTTTGGCAAGCTTCTCGTCTAACGTCTACAATGAGCATACCTTTTTACAACTCATCCCTCTTCCTCATCCCACTCCCACCACCTTGAGATCTCAAACGGTAAACCGCCACCCCGTGACTGGGTACCATAGCGCTCAGCGTCCCCATCGGCGCCATGGTCTTGACTTTAACCCCGAACAAGGCCGTGTTGTTGGCGTTTAGCCCGTCTGTGTAGCTGAGTTGCGTGGCATTGTATGTCTGCATTGGCAACGTCGAATTGGCACCAGCCTCGCTCGTACTGTTGGTGCTATTCGTTTCCATAGTGAGGTTCCCATTGATAATAGCTTGGGCGGTGGCGTTGCTCATTCTGTTGGCCCAAAGGTCGTATACGTCGTATGTCTGCTGGAGTTGAGGCACAGGGGCGTTTGAACCAGTGGTGACTAGATCGACAAAGACGTCGTTCATGGTGACAGTCATTGTGGTGGTGGTCGGACCTCCATTTACGAATGCAACGACATAATCACCATTCATCAATTCGCCAGTCCAAAATGAAGTTTCCCCAGCAGTGTAGGCATCGACAGAGTATGTTTCATTCTGGGGTTGAGCGGGCAACTGCCAAACACGCGTAACGGGCACACCAAGCGGGTCTTGATTAATCGCGATAATGGCGGGATTGGAATATATGGAGAGAGTCTCAGCTGTTATCATGGTCACGTCGGTGCCCATGATGAGGGGAGACTTTGCCAAGGCCCTGAACCTAGGTTAGCGGTTCGCATCAAGCCAGATATTGTACTTACCACATGCTGAAGTGCGTCTTGTATTCATCATCCGTCATGCCACTATTGCCTACTTCTAGCATATCCAGGTCATTCCAAGCGCCTGGTTGAGCCTTGTTCAAGACAGGGGCTGCCTTATTGAGGATGTTCATGACCGAGCAATGGAATCCAGGCAAACTGCACTCATACGTATCGCACGGGCATCGGGCATCGGGCCGATCAAATGAATCGTACACATCACCGCTCATTCTCCAACTGTTGGCAATAGTCTGGGCCCAATCCCATGGATTATCCTGCCCCCAATTGCACATGGAGTAGAGAATGGGTCGGCCTGAGGGTGTCAGCCCGGACTCCATTGCGGGACCTAAGGGTATTACCTGTAGCATTGAGCGCATCCGACATTGCCTTGTATCGATTATACGTGACAAGAGCGGTACCTTCCTGTCCCTCATTGTAGCAGTTGTCGTACTTGAGGTAGTCCACACCCCAATCGGCGAATGTTTGGGCATCTTGTTTCTCCACTCCCAAAGACGCCGCTGCTCAATCTCAGGTTTCGTCGTAATTGTAGGGAATTCAACCATGATATCGTACCGTATTGCGCGCAAGTGTATTTCCCAGCAGAGGAATACATCCCCCACCCAAGCCCCATGTCATGAATCTTTTCCGCAACCGCGGGAATTCCATCGGGGAATTTGGTAGCATTTGCTTGGAGGGTACCATTGGAGGTCCTGCCATTGGACCAACAGTCGTCTAGGATGATGTAGTAGTAGCCTGCAGACCCACATCAGCATGCCTCTTTTTGCTCCCTTGCATGCTGCAGGGTTCTTACCAAGATCTCGCAGCCCCAACTCAACGATCTTCTGAGCGGTAGTAAGTATTAGCTCCTCGCTAATCTTACAGCCAAACGCGTTCCAATTATCCCATCCCATCGCAGGCGTAAGGGCCAAGCCATTGTAACTGGAAGTGCCTGCTGCATTGGCCCGCAAGGCCAACGGCAGTAGTGCCGCAGTGGTGGCCAGCCAGGTGAAGGATAGACGTGCCATAATTTGAATGATACTCATTCAGAGGGTAGGACATGTCCATCTTGAAAGATTTGCAGCCCAACAACTTATTATGTATGCTTTCGCGTTGTGTCTTCTGAGCTCCAACAGATGCAGCTTCCCCGCCTTCCAATTTAATTTGGCTTTTGATACCCGCACGTAGCTTTTTGATACATGTACGTAGCCTTTTGATACATGTACGTAGCCCCCCAAAGCTAAACAAAACAGGTTAATAAGGCGAATATACCTTCCGACGTCAATGATTAAAATTTAAAGTTAAGATTTAAAGTTCAAAGCATTCAATCCCTTCACACGAGCATTCAATTTCATTTCATTAAATTATTGAAATATGATAATGAAATAAGATGCGATATGAAAAATGAATTAATTATTCTCTCAAAGCTCTCCTGAAGCAATTCTTTATATAATAAAAAAATATATAATTAACATAACAACAAATTGAAGAAAATTAAAAATCAATCTTTTTTTCAACACGAATATCGTATCTTTCAAATACAATTATAAAATATCGAATCAAATTTTTTCACATAAGATATTTAATCTCTTCGTATAAAACATTCAATCTCTTCGCATAAAACATTCAATCTCTTTATATAAAACAATTAATGAATTTCAAATTTTTACATTAAAACATCAAATTTTTATTTTTATTTAAACTTTTTATAATAAAATGAGATCAAATTTTTATATTAAAGCGTTATAACGTATATTAAAAATCTTTATATCAAAACGTTATAACATATATCAAATTCCTACGTTAAAACAATAAATTCTTACATTAAGACATCAAATTTTAGATTTTTTATTAAACTTCTCATATCATAAAGCGAAACAAATTTTTACATTAAAATAATAAATCTTTATATCAAAAGCATTAAATCTTTATATTAAAACGTTATAATGTATATCAAATCTTTACATCAAAGCGTTAAAGTTTCAGATTTTTATTAAATGTTAAATGCTTAATATATTAATAAAGATATGCGAAATAAAAAGCTACGTATATGTATTAAAAAGTTACGTGCGGGTATCAAAAGTCAATTTGACTTTTGATACCCGCACGTAACTTTTTAATACATATACGTAATCTTTTAATATATGTACGTAACTTCTTAAAATTAAATAAAACAGATTAATAAAACGAATATATCTTTCAACGTTAATGATCAAAATCTAAGATTAAAATTTAAAATTTAAAATATTTAATTTCTTCACACGGGCATTTAATCTCATTTTATTAAATTATTAAAATATGATAATGAAATGAGATGTGATATGAAAAATAAATTAATTATTTTCTCAAAACTTCTCTGAAGCAATTTTTTATATAATAAAAAAATATATAATTAATATGATAACAAATCGAAAAAGATTGAAAATCAATCTTTTTTTCAATACGAACATCGCATTTTTCAAATACAATTATAAAATATCGAATCAAATCTCTTCATATAAGGCATTTAATCTTTTCGTATAAAATATTCAATTTCTTCGCATAAAGCATTCAATTTCTTTATATAAAATAATTAATAAATTTCAAATCTTTACATTAAAGCATTATGTTACGAGCGTATCTTACATTCTTAATAAGACTAACTTTTCTTTAATATCACATTTTTTTAACATTATTCGATTGAATTTAGCGTGCTTGATAAAGACATCTGTTCTCATATAAATGTCTCCTTTTTATATATATATACTTTTTCTTCATTTAATTATCTTATTCAATACACTTATATGATATAACTTTATGCTAATTTTGACATTATAACTAAGTTATTCCACTCACTTCATTCGTATCAATTGATGAATTTAAAGAATCGTATTAATAGGGGCTTTATCAAGACATAAAAATTATTGAGATATCGTATTTCTAAATTAAGTTATTTACGACAATTGAAATTCGAATAGTTCGCATCGAAATAATAATTCGCCTCGTTAACAATAATGAATATAAAAAAGATATTAAAACATTTATTTAATTAACGAATCGAAAAAAATAATCACACATCACTTTTATACAACTCAAGTTAAGACAACATCGATCATATCGTTCGAAAGATCATCATCAAAGATACTCAGATCTTTCACGACATCATCATCGAATAAGAAATCACGATTTTATAACTTTTTAAAGTTTTCCTTCTTCATTTCGCATTATTAAATTTTCTCGCACGAAATTAACGACGATATAACAAATACCCTCTGCATAAATGACGAAACTAAAAAAACGTTATTCAATTAACACATTGTTTTTATAAAAGTTTAATAAATAAACAAACGACTGAATAACACCCTTTGTTGTTTTTTATATGCTAAAATTAAATTTCTTTATCACACGAAAATCATTAAACATTTTAAATAAAAAGTGTTAATACTCTTCTTTGTCACAATACTTTTTAACATTATATTTTTCGAAATATTTAAACTCCTCTCCTTCTTCTTCTCTTTTGTTTTCTTTTTTATCAATAATCTTTATTAAAATAAAAAAATAAAATCACATTCAAGGTCTCTTAAACAAAATTAATAAACGTCGTATTTCAATCATATCTGAAAACCTCGAAGACCTCTTTCAACATTATGAGTTAAATTTATAATACATCTTTATCAATAAGCAATTATTACATTGAGCGAAAATTACATCTACGAAATTTCTTGATATATTAAATCAACTTCGTTTTAAACGAGACGACTTTCGCGAATTTTCATTTCGTTTTCACAAAATTATTATCGACAAAAACGAGATCATGAATTCTTTATATCAATCGAAGCAAATAACTCAACAATCGAATAACATCGTCCGTAATTAACAAAAGCAAATAACACAATTGCAACGAAAGATCAATACAATAAAATTTTAATCACTGAAAAAGAATTCAAAGAAGAATTCAAAAAATGAACTTTCTTATAATAAACTTAAGAATCGACCTATATCGAAAAAGAATAAATTTTTCAAACTATCTGACCCTTCTGCCTTTACGAATAAAAAGAGTTTTACATAAAACGATTAATCTTTCAAAATGAATCACAAACTCATTATTAATCATAATTAATATTTTATTATTGAGTTTAAGTTAATCTATGTCATTTTTAAATTAAAAAAAAAAGTTTCAAAATAAATCATGAGACGTCGATTGAGAAATTGTTCAAACTCATATCAATTTTATAAAAAGATAATGAATGATTTAATCGACATTCACGAGAATTTTAATCGACAAAATAATGCTAAACGACAATATAACTCCCTTCAACAAAATATTATACCTTTTATAAAGTTCTACGTCGATTTCATTCGATTTAATCAGATCATCAATAAAGATAAAGATAATATAATACGACATTTACGTTTAAAGATCCGTGAAAATTTATAAAAGAATTAAAACGCATATGAAGATTTCAGCGAATTAACATTTATTAAAAAATATTTACGAAAATTGAATAACATTCAACGTGCTAAATATAAAGAAAAGTTTAAAACATTCACATTTAAAATTGCATTCTCAATAAGAAAATCAATTATTTTAATAACGAGAATTATTCGCATTATAATAACATTTATAAAATCTATTATATCGATCTCATTTATCAAAATTAAAATCGAAATCGATATTAAGAAGTTTATATGTTATAATTGCAATTAAGCTGAACACATCAAGCGTGATTGCTCTCAATCGAATAAAAAAATTATTTAAATGCATATTATAAAAATGAATAATAACGACGACGATAACTTAAAAAACTCTTCGAATAACTCGAAAAAAAATTAATTTCTTTCAAAATCACAATAAGAGATAATACGAACGTGTGTTTAGCGAATATTTTAAATGATCTTTTAACACGACGTTTCTTTCGAATAACAATTACGTTATTATTATAAAATTAACAAATGACATTTACGAATTTTTTTATGAATTGCGAATGCATTAAGATTTATATCATCATTAATGAAATCATCGTATTTGAAATATGTAAACGTTTATAAATCGAATCTTATTCTCTTTTCAAATCAAAATCATTACGAGATTATGATGAGCGATTGTTTAAACAATTTATCACTCATTGCCTTTTATTTACTTTGAATATATACGATCATAAAAAAGAATCTTACCCTATTCTTATCGCTTCGTTAAAATAACACGATTTGATTTTCGAAAAGTCATAAATGAACAAGCATGAGATAATATTCGATATGTTAAAAGATAAAATGTTGTTTATGCTTAAACGATATAAACATGATAACAATAAGATATTAACATTTAAGAACTTATCGTTTTTATCAAAAACATCATCTATTGTCATTACACGACCTTTTAAATTTATTATTAAAAATGAATCGAATGAGAATAACTTCGACATGAATCATTTCAAAAACATTTCAAATAAAAAAAGGTCGATATCAACATCTAAAGCATTCAAAGAAAAAATGATCAAGAAATCTGATCTCATCGATATTACTGAAATTGACGCATCGGTTTATTATCATTTAATTCGAAACAAAGAGAACAAGCTCTTTTCTTTGACAATGAATGAGATTTACGATACCCTCAATGAATCTTTCGAAATTATATCATAATTGCAACGAGATAATCGAATATCGATCAATAAGTCATATTCATACGACTCCGAAATCAAATATAAGAGATGTTATAAATCATATATATCGAAGGACGCTCAAATTAATAATGCTAAAGCTCTCACTTCTTAAGAGATTCTTAACAAACTTTCTATAAACTATCATAACTACGCAAATGTTTTTAATAAATCACAAACGAACATATTATTTTCACATCATTTTTATAATCACAAATTGAAATTCGTTAAAGAAGCAAACAAAAATGCATTATCTAAAAATCGAATTTATTTATTATCAAATCACAAATTCGAACAAGTCAAAAAGTATTTAAACGAACATTTGAAGAAAGAATTTATCGTATTTAATTATGTTTTATTCGTCTCACTTATTCTATTTATTAAAAAATCAAATGAAAATCTACGATTTTATGTGAATTATCGAAAATTAAACGTTATCATCAAAAGGAATCGATATTCTATTTCATTAATAAATAAAATTTTAACAAAAATATAAGACTGTAAGTATTTTATATAATTTAACATTATCGTTATTTTTAATAAATTCCGAATGCATCCCGATAGCGAGAACTTTATTACATTTATTATATTTCTTAAAACATATAAATATCGAATGCTTTCATTTGAATTAATAAATGATTTTATTATTTATTAATAATATATAAACGATATCTTTTTCGAATATTTGAATAACTTTTATTAAATATATTTAAATAATGTTTTTATTTATAACAATATCAAAAAAAAACACGTTTAATATATTCGATTAATTTTTCAAAAGTTATAAAAAATCGATTTATAAATAAATATTCTCAAATGCGAATTTCATATATAAAAAATCAAATTTCTAAACTTATTAATATTTATCGATAAATTATAAATAAATTCGATTAAGATATAAATCGTCGTCGATTGAATATAATTTATAAATTTAAAATAAATATAAGCCTTTATCGACTTTTATAATTTTTATAAAAGATTTATAAAAGATTTCTCGAAAATAATTAAATCGATAATTCGTTTTATAAAAAAAGATGTTATTTACGAATAATCACTCGTTTATTAAAAAGTCTTTATTTAATTAAAAATTAACGTTATATAAACTTTTATTTTGCGACATTTCGATAAATTTAAAAAAACAATTTTAAAAACGAATTTTTTCGATTATATTAACGAAAAAATATTATTATAATATAATAATGAAAGATTATTACATTTAATAATCTTTTATAACAAAAATTTAATTTCGATCGAATGCAATTATCAAATTTACGATAAAAAATTATTCGTTATTATTCGATATTTAAAACATTAACGATTCGAATTAAAATGTATCAATATTTCGATCAAGATATTCACGAATCACAAAGATTTTATGTACTTTGTTGAAGAACGTGACTTGAGTCGTCGTCAAATTAGATATCTCGATATGTTATTCGAATATAACATCAAAATCATTTATCGTTCGAGATCACAAAACTTTAAAATTAATGCTTTCACTCGAATAATTAAATGTAAATTTATCGATCTTATAAATGAACGACTTAAATAACAGCATTAAATTATTCTTATATCGAATCGTTTAAATCTCGATGATATCGAGTTTGAGGTTAATGTTATCAATGATTTTTTTTATCATAAAGTGTTTAAAGCGAACAAAATTAATAACGAATGTAACGAAATACGTGAGATAATTATTAATGATAAAAAGAAATTAAGAAATATCACATTCAATAAATGCGTTATCACGAACGATATTCTTTATTATAAAAATCGCTTATAAATACCTAAGTTTATGTATACGATTACTATTTAAAAAATACACGATCAATCTATATATAACCATTCAAAAGTGGCTTATACATATAAATTACTTAAACGAGAGTATTATTAAAAAGGTATAAAAATAACAATCGTCACATATATCAACAATTATTACATTTACAAAAAAATCAAAGCTCTTAAACATCGTGAACATAATTTATTATAATCACTTTCAATTTTATAAAAACGTTAATAAGACATTTTTATAAATTTCATCATCGATTTATTATTATCAAAAGGTTATAACGTTATATAAATCATAATTGATTATCTAATTAAAAAGCGTCATTACGTATTATACATAACGAAAAATGATAACACATTTATTGAAAACATTATTAAAATGCTCATCAGCGAAGTTTTTCGTATACACGAATTATCAACATCAATAATATTCGATCGAAACTCACAATTTGTTATTATAATATGAAAATCTTTCTATAAAAGACTCGATATTCAAGTTAAATTATTTACGATCTTTCACCCTAAAATAAATGAATAAACGAAACGAAACAATTAAGATTTAAAACGTTATTTGCGTATTTATTATAATCACATATAAGACGATTAAATTAAATGAATATTCATAATCGAATTTGCGAATAACAATAATGTTTCAGCCTTTACGAATGTGTCGCTCTTTTATATAAATAAAGATTTTCATTCTCGTATAAACTTTAACCCTAATATTATTGATTACGTTATTATTCGAAAACGTTTTGATGCTATAAAAGTAAAGAATATCATTAATTATATGCAAGACGTTCTCGCTTGCATACGCGACAACTTGAATAAAACACAACTTGCGATAATCGAACAAATCAATCGTCATAAAAAAGATGTGACGTTTAAAAAAAACGACCTCGTCTTTCTTAACAGCAAAAACATCGTTATTAATAAATCATCTAAAAAATTAAACGACAAAATGTTCGATTTATTCAAAGTCATATTCATTATCGATTCTTTCTATAAATTGAAATTATTTAAAATCATAAAGATTTATAACGTCTTTCATTCTAAACTCTTAAACCTCGTTATCATCAATTCATTGTTTAATTAAAAAAACTCATCTCCTAAAATTATCATCGTTAAAAATAAAAAAGAATAAGTAATTAAAGACATATTAAATTCAAAAAGATTATGAAATCGTCTTAAATACAAGATTAAATGAAAAAACGTTAACAAAAATCTCAATTGATATAATATTAACGAAGATGAATTCGATAATGCAAAGAACATAATAAAAGACTTTTATAAAAGATATTCAAATAAGTCAAGATAAAAAGATTAAACATTATTCGATTGGGCTAGCGATTGATTTATAAAAAAACCTCATTATTCATTTTTCCTCTTCTTTTTTTTTTCTCACAATCGTTATTGTCATAATAGACGACGATAATTATATGCAACTTTCGACTATTGTGCGTGCGTCTTCACGTCATTTTTTCAACGATAAAATCGATCGATATCGATAACGACGACGTGTTAATTTAAGGCTCAAACGAACACGCGGCCTCCGTTATTCACATTATAAACATCTTTCAAAGCCTCTTAACGTCGTCTTAAAACCTCGCTATCGCTATTATTAACCTTATTCGATATTATATATATGACAATTCATAAAAAAAGACTATTCAGGACATTATCAAAACACATATAAACTTTAAATAAGGTTTAGCGCCTACGGCTCGATTCGATTTGAGAGACCTTATTCAATCATATCGCTTGATTTCTACGATCCTTTCTCCGCCCGAAATATGAAATATCAAATGACATTAAACATTCAAATGCTTTGATAACGATCATAACGTTAATTCTTTATCAAATTACGTCATTTTTAAACGTTTAAAACGACAAAACATTATAATATCGACGATGTTATGAACGAACTTCTCACGACATATTGCTATCGCTGCTATCGTCAACTTTCTTCAATTGAAAATGATTATCAATTAAATGTTTCGAAGACACAAGATAAGTCATAAACACATTTCTCCGATTTTTATAACGTTAAGACATCGCTTTTTAAAAAGGGAAAATAATGTTATAAGCGTACCCTACATTCTTAATAAAGCTGACTTTTCTTTAATATCACATTTCTTTAATATTACTCGATTGAACTTAATGTGACTTGATAGAGGCATTTGTTTTCATATAAATGCTTTCTTTCTATGTATATACTTTCTTCTCACTTAATTGTCTTATTCAATACACTCATATAACATAACTCTATGCTGGTTCTGACACATTAAATCTTTATTTTTATTTAAATTTTTTATAACAAAATGAGATCAAATTCTTACATCAAAGCGTTATAACGTACATCAAAAGTCTTTATATCAAAACGTCATAATGTATATCAAATCCTTACGTCAAAATAACAAATCCTTATATCAAAACATCAAGTCTCAGATTTTTTATTGAATTTCTCATATCACGAAGCGAAGTAAATTCTTACGTCAGAGCAATAAATCCTTACATTAAGGGCATTAAATCTTTGCATCAAAGCGCCGTAACGTACATCAAGTCTTTACATTAAAGCGTTAAAGTTTCAGATTTTTATTGAGTGTTGAGTGCTTGGTGCGTCAGTAGAGATATGCGAAATAAAGGGCTACGTACATGTATCAAAAGGCTACGTACATGTATCAAAAAGCTACGTGCGGGTATCAAAAGCCTTTAATTTTTAATCTAATTTTTCAGCTGCCCCTCTGTCTAGCCGGATGAGGCTGCAGGTGGGCCATTAGGGCGTCTGTCAAAGGTACACAGGTACATACCTCATTGGCCGGTATCCGAGATATCAGGAGGCTTTCCATGTCATACTCATACCCCGAGGCAACAAACAACTACCGTAGGATCCAAGCTTCATGCCCGATGTGACCTCATGCCCTGTGCGACTGGGAGGTTGAAGCTCAAAGCTGAAGCTGACCGGCGGGAAGGATCTCAGCCCATGGAAGAATTACTACTCTAGTGCAAGTGTGCAACTGGCCAGGAGCCCCTACGTGATAAACAACAAGACCGGGGCCCTGAGACTCACCCAATGTCAACAAGGGCCGAGAGTCCGGTTCATGATGGTAGGAAAGATGAGAGAAAAGTCATTTGGATGTGATTGATATTCTATCTACCACCTAGCAAGACCGCCCTGGCGCTCTTACACATAAATACAACGCAGGCCTCTCCATCGTCGTTCTTCTAATGCAAGTCGTAATCATAATTCGGTTCCAACGAAGGATTCAGCGCCAGCTGATCAGGTACGTCTATTTGAGCACAATGGCCAATCATAATACAAGCAATGTAGTTGCAAAACCCATACCCTGCTGGTAGCGAATGTCGAATAGAAATCATCTCTCGTATGCTGGAAATCAAAATGGATGCAGCGAGTGACCTTCGAGGAATGGCCTTCGAGGCTTTCCTGCTCTTCTAGTCATGTTGAGAAAAGAAAAAAAGTCCGGTATTGATGGATCAGTCCCATAATGTGCTGCGCTATGCAATGACTTTGGGTATATGCCGTGAAGAAGACCAAGTCCAAAACTCCAGAGGATTCCGTATCAATTCCAAATGAAACGGAAAAAAGGCTGCTTTTAGGCTAAGAGCAGCTTCCGTCAAGGCTTGACTTCTCGCCACTCACACTTTTGTTCATGCTTGTAGTAGTGCTTGTAGTAGTGCTCGTGCTCGTTCTGTCTGCCTGCCTTCCGTTTTTCTTCTCTACGGACTTTGTCCTTGCAAACACTGCCTTTTGAAATTTGTTCTTGAATCTTCCACCCTTCTCTGGGACAGGATCTTCCCTCTCGATCGTCACAGGTTCTTCCTTCTTGATCTTGCAGAACAGAGCGGCGCAATTGAACTGGTCTCCATTGTGATCATACAAACGCAGGTGACGGTATCCTTGCTCGAGGCTGCTCAATTTTGCTGTGAATGTAGCCAGTGGATCTGCATTGGGGTTGGTATTGAAGTTTCGCCCGTCTGGCGAATTCCACACAGTCCATCTCACAAACACCAGGCTAGGGTACTTGGTTTCCAACGACAGTTTGAAACTGTCATTGAAGGCAGGATTAAAACCATTGGCTTGCACCACATGGGTGCGTCTACGATGTGGTGATCCGATGCCAGACATGCCGTTGCGTGGGGAAGCATCAGACCCGCCTTCACCTGAAGCGACGCCCTTGCCTTTGTCTTCAGCGCTGAACATCTCGATCTCGACGTAGGGATCAAGTGTGGCGTCTGGGGCTACTCCTCGAGGCCTAGGTAGTTGTTGGGCAGAAATTATGTCAACGGAGAAGCGAATCAGTTTCTTCTGAATCCTGCCAAGGCCATGGATGGAGGGTTCTGAGATTTCTTCTTGTATTGTCAGTGACTCCCTTAATTCTCTTGGCTTCAGGACATAGCCAAGCTTATCAGAGCCGCTGGCAAACATCGCTTCGTTCATCTGCATCGGTAGATCGTAGGTCTGCCAATTCAAAGCCATCATCTGGACTCCACGCCTCCAAAACACTAACGGGTCAGGGTTCGAAGAGGATATGCGATAACCCGACGGGTATACGCGCATAAGGTAGCGCATGTTGTGCTTTTCAAGCTGCGCCTTCGTATCAGCGTCTTTGCAAAGACTTTCAAACCGACGTTCACCAAGCGAGAAGACGTGATTGAATCCCTTGCTCTCCGGCAAAGTAAAGCTTTGGAATTTGAGGCCTCGCGTGTAAACACCGAGGTTGCCCAAAGATTTGGTGATTTTACTTTTGCGCTGCCTGATAGAGCCTCTCCTCTTGAGGCGAACAGTGTCATTATGTCCAATGTCACTCTCCTCGCTGGCGCTACTGATACTTGTCGTTGTCATCGAGCCCCGAAGGCCCCACATTGATCCTTCCCCCGGAGGGCTCACAGACGGAGTACAGGACAAGTTGGGCGTGCTTGGTATGACAGAATTATCGAGGATCTGAGGACGAGACCAGGGAGAGCTGAAACTTCGATCGCGGCGGCCTGGGATATCGCGACGGCCAGCAGGTAAATCTAGGTTGAGACCAGGATCCTCCCCAGCCTTGACTTTGACCAGTATCCTATTCCGGAGGTCTTCAGGTGAAGGTAGTTGGTAGGAGGGCGACATGAGTGGCTCGCGAATGAGTTGCTCCCCGAGCTCCCCGATCATGATGTCGACCATAGCCTGTTGTTGCTCAGGATTGCAGTGTACCTCGAGGGACAATATAAGAGGATATGGCGATGACTCGAAAGCATACTTCCCAATGACCGAGATGCAATCAGCAAAGAGAACGCTACTCGTCATGGTATGGCCATGCATGACAATGGGGCGGCCGTCTTGTCCATCCCAGCAATCAATTTCGACACAGCGACAAGCGCGCTGCAACGCTCTGATGTAGGCCTCGGTGCTCGAGCACCCCGCGAATTGCCGGCCCAGGAGATACGTGTTATGGGAGCTGGATATGAAATATTCATTCAGCGGTTTGTCGAACTTGATTTCTGGAACACTGAAGTTTTGTATATTGTTGTCGTGAGAGCAAAGAAATTCGGAAAATGCTGATAGGTTCATCTGGACCGAAGAATCATAAGTCATGTCTTGAGTTATCTGACCTTTGCCCGCTTGTCGAACATGTTTGTTGAACACTTTGACCCAGTGAGGGCGATTTGCCTGGATGTTGATACCTTGGGTCTCCTGCAGAAAGTTGAGGAAGGCGGCCAAAGGTATACCCTCGTTAGTAGGATCAATCGACTTATAGATGTCTTTGATATCGGCGCGGCTCTTCAATCGCCGGACGAAGTTCCTAAACTCATCAAAGTTGAGGAATCCCGTGTCGTTGGTGTCGGCTTTTTCAAATTGTGCGCGAAGCATGTTCTTGGAGCAATGAATATGGAAGCTGTGGCAAAGATTTTCGACTCCAGTGAAGTCTAGATTTTCCTCCTCATCGCGGTGAGGTGCGCCATTGAAAAGCTTCGCCATCTCGCATCTCCAATGACCCCTCAATGTCTTCTCATTCAGACGAGACCCAGCCACACCGTCCATGAGTTCATGACGATACCTTTGGAGATCATCCAGGGTGGAGGTCCACAATTCAAAGATGACTTGAGTGGGAGCAATGAGATGCATCGTCTTCACAGGCCTTCCTTTTGCTCGATTCTGGTCGGCGTAGATGATGGTGAACCAGCGGGACTCATGTTCTAGTCCTACACCGCACTCCTCCCGATAATTCTTTGCGTCATTCTGGAGGCGTATCTGTTGTATGTCATCGATGTAGAATTGTTTTGACGCATTGGATGGGTCCCAAGAGACCTTGGCCGAGTCTGTATTGAGGAAGAAGTTGAGGTCCTTTCGCTTCTTTCTTGTAACTTTGGTAAGAGGAGTGCCTTGCTGAAGTTTCGAAGGTACAATTGGAGCGATACCGCCTTTGGTCAGCGAGGGTTTCAGGACGGAAGTTCCAATTTCAAACCCCAGGCCTTGCACACTCAATCCCGGTCCATGGTCAGCCTCTGGGTCTTCTTGGACATCCTCGATATCTGCTTCAAAGTCTTTGTCGATCGTATCAGCATCGGGTTCAACGCCGTTCTTGCTGTCACTTCTGCGGCGTAACATGACAGGGCCGGAGCTGCGATCACGGTTGGACAGATGCTTTGATGATGTGCGACGACGCAATCTATTCGCAGCGCCTCGTGATATCCTTCGTATGAGCCCAGGCGACTTGCTTGCTGCGAGAGCTTCACTCATGGCGCTGTGGAGTTTGGGCGGCAGTGTATCTATGGTAGAGTCGGGCAATTGCAGAGGTGTAGGAGAGAAATCAGAAGGTATGTTGCGTCCCCGTGGACCTTCGGGCGACGACTGTAATGAGAGTGTAGCAGGACTTGCTGTTGACGAGGTTCCATTAGGTGTTGCTACTGAGGCATGAGTCACGGTCAACGGGACTGATGTATTGATGTACTGCTTGAAGGTGGGTTGTGCAGACTGCGTCGGAGATGGCCAGCATCTTTTACCGTTTGTCATGCTCGGTGACGAACTTGTTGCGGTGGGAGCCATTTTGTATGAGTTTGAGTGAGTATTTACTGGTTCGCTTCGGGTTCAAGGGTTTGCGTGTTGTTTCGAATCGTTTCGGAGGGTGGTTTTGAAGAAGACTTAATTGCGCGATAGACGACGGGGGACTTTGATTATCGGTGTCTCCATCTTGACCATCCCAGAGGAACAGTAAGGTTTGCCCAACAGAGGTGAGGGCGTGAGACGGGCAAATCGATATTGCTTAGGCTCATGCAACACTTCGGTGAGCCTTCATGACTGCAGGAATCTTCTTTGGGTAGGAGGGGGGGGAGGGGGGGGGGGGGGGGGAGGGGGGGTGCGCCGGAAGTGTGCAGGTCCAATGACGAGTCGCGTGCTTCAAAGGCGCAGGTCAAGGTGATGGCGATTGACCGGCCGTGAAGAGGAGAAAGTGAAGCGATCTTACGAATCGGGAGAGAGGTAGGTTGCAATATCGCGAGGTGCGTCGTAGAGTCGCGCAAGGTGGTGTGAAGCCGTAGAGGATTTAAAAAGGGGAAAATTGTAGGAGGGTAGAGACTTTTAATTTACGTGCGGTGGTGAAATAAACTCTCTCCTTAGTAGGACGGGCGCTGCGGAACAACGGTGACCTTGATTTAAGACCTTGAATGGACTAGAGTACCCCAGGGATCAACCTAAACGCCTCGTTCGCTTCGTTTGGGAGGGACTGGAGTAATTGAGAAAATGAGGCCGGGTGGTTCATCGAGTTTGTCGAGTGCGTTTGTGACACTGACGTGTGTGAGACGCAGGCAATGGCAAAGGCAAAGGCAAAGGCAAAAGTGCTTGCAGGATGCAGCAAGGCTGAAGGATTCACAAAAGGCGTTCTCTCTTCCATCTTTGAAAGTTTGCTTACTTTTACACCGCCCAGCCTCAGCCTCGTCTCCGTTGGTGTTGCTCCACTCGAAGCGCTTCGGCGGACGTCTCAGCCGGATAATAAATTAATCCTGCTCAAATGTCGCCTTCACTTGCATCAAACCTGTTTTTCCTGCGGGGGAAAAAACAAAGGGGGAAAAGAAAAAAAAAAAAAAAAAAAAAGCTTCAGGCCGTCAGACTTCAGGCTTCAACGCCCGTCAAAGCGATTGACTTTCTGCTTGTTCCTGAGTGCCCAAAGGAAAAGTTTAGAGTCCGAACAAAGCCGATGCCGCCCGCCCGACGTTTGCATCATATGAGACTATCCTTCTACCTTTACGGCGCAATCATCACTGTCTGACAGCTGTTGAGCTGCAAGTGATTGCATATCTATCCATGGCCCATGCATTATCGCCTACGATCGCCAAAAAGAAACAGGGGACAATGCATGTCGTCTGCAGGAGAATGCGACGCTAGCGCCTTGATCGCCGCCCATGCAAATGTTCATGCACGACATATTCGAATCAAAAGCCACTTCCCACCCCCTTGGTACCCTAAACGAAAGTAGGGGAAACTAAAGGGACTCAACTACCCCGTCTCATCCTTGCATCTTGTCACACAACCACGCGGCCGACGACTCGTCACGAATTCCCCTCTCTCAGCAGACTATGCATGATGGACACGCATCAAGCTTCCAGGTTCGTACCTTCACTTCTGATAATGGAGTGGACACGGCCGTGCTCGGTCGTCCGCTTTACTACCCAAAAAATATGTGTCGACACAGTCAGCGGATGAAGCTAGAGTGATAGCGCACACCAGTCACGCGAGGTGCCACCGCCAAGGCTTGGGGCTTCATGCACACCGCCCTTTATGGAACGGGATGTCTCGCATCTTTTTTGGTCCACTCATGCCTGCTTGCTTCCTTTCGCTTCATCTTCGATCGCAGCATCGCTCTCAGGGTAGCTGATGCTAGTCTGGCGATGAGTAAGCGGAGAGCAGGCACAGAATGAATGCGATTGGTGGTGTACCGCCCAAGTGCGGCAGAAACCTGGTTACTATTCAAAGTTCTCGACATCACGAATCCTTCCCTTTAAGGAACGGAAGCTGCGTTGTACTCCCTGTACTGCCTGTACTGCCGGACACGCCAATATCCTAGTGCCAAGAGACGCCTTAACCTGCATGTGTGCCAAGAACCAAGCGATCTGCCGAATCACATTCAAAAAATTTGCGAGATTGCTGATACGGTCCTCCAATCACGTGTGCTTGATTGCACATCTGTCCTAATCCAAGGGTACACAAGTTCTTTACCGAAGAAGCCCTGTCAATATGAGTTACAAGCATCGACCTCATGCACCAGGAGGTCAAGTGACACGTATATTGAAAACGGAAAAAGGCGGGCATGCAAGTCACACATTCTGTCGCTCTCGTTCGGCCCTTGGCTCACTAGGCCTCTCGACGGAAACGACAAGTAATGCTCGGTTTGAAAAACGCCGCTCTTAATCCCAATGTACTTGAGGGCTGAAGGTGTCTGTAGAGCACCCAGCTCTAGACCCCTTCAACAGGCTGACCCTCAATGGTCGATGCTACTCCTTTCCTGTTTGTATACTTCTCCGCACTCAATTCTCGTCCGAGCCCGCTAGTCATCATCTGATCTGAAGACGGTAGCGATACAACGTGGTCGGGATGGCCTTCCTCCCGTCCCTTTCCATTCATTATCTTATCGCCCTTCTCCTCTTCTCCCTTTGCCAAATTTGGGACCGACTTGCGACGAGACGGGCCCATTGGTCCACCAACCTCCATTGCAACATCTAGGCCTCCAATACTGAATGTTATGTCGTCACTTCCCTCACCAGTCAGGTACAAATACCAATACATTCCTCCAACGAACAAGCCGCCTCCAACAATGTTGCCGAGTGTTGTTGGGATCATCGACTTCCAGATGTAGAGGCCAACGCCAATGTCCGGGTGGCCATAGAAGATTGCCACTGGGATAAAATACATGTTTGCAATAACGTGGTCCAGCCCTAGTGCCACAAAGGTAAATGTGGGAAACCAAATTGCCAGTATCTTTGATGCTATTTCACGGGAAGAGATGGAGATGTAAACGGCAAAGCAAACGAGCCAGTTTGCTCCAATGGCCCGGCAGAATATCTGAACCCAGGTCGGGGTAAGACACTTGGCAGTCGCAAAATTGATGATCTCCATTCGGTAGACAGGAGTTTCAAAGACGCCACCATCTACACGTAGCGGTCAGCAGACTTTCTGACATCCAATGAGTGATGAAGAAGACCCACAGCCAGTGACAATGGCCATGAAGAACAGCGTCCCAGCGAGATTGCCCAAGAAAGAAGTGACCCAAACGTTTGCCAGACTGATGAGGGAGGCTCGGCGATGTAGAAAGGCGGTGAACATGAACTGCGAACTATCAAGGACTGTCGGGTCTTGGGGGGTCAAATGGAGCAGCGTACCATGACATTGCTGGTGAAGAGGTCTGCACCGCTGAGGACTATCATGATGAGCCCAACGGGGAAGAAGATGGCTGAGATAGTCCGGATAAGACCTGGTGCATTGTCTTGATACCATGGCGCTGCTTCTGTGGACAGCATTACTGCGCAGCTGTTGCAATTGTCAGCAGCCCGGTCTCGTATCTATTGATGGGAGCATCGGGCTTCCAAGGTGATTTGGCAAGCAAGACGCAAGCGAAGTCCAAACACTTGACTTACCCAAAGGCCAGCAAGGGACCAGCCATGAAGGAATTACAGAACAACTTGTCCCATCTCATGTGCGTCTTCTTGCATCCTATCCTGGAGACCAGCTCGATCGTTTGCTGTGGAGTGAAGGCGTCCATGGCTTATGCTGACATGGGCAGAATACCAAGTATAGCAGATGAGGGATCTAGAGTATCATCTATGATGGAGCTCCAGATGCAGAATGGAGTCGAGCAGTCAGGAGGGAAAGAGAAGTATATGCAAGCCGGTGTCAGGAGAAGGACAAAACGGCCTGGCGGAGGACTTCTCCTCAGATGCAGGTAGGTTGTAGCCCTGGAAATCCTGGCGAACCTAGTTCCGAGCCAGGCCAAACATCTATTCCAAGTTCCTCCGAATCAGCGGCACGATCAACGGTCTTCTTATCCATCCGATGATCTCATTCAAACGGAGATTTGAGCTTCTGCTAGCATGACGATGTCATTGGCGTATAAGTGTCCCTAAGATAAGAGATAAGCCCTAGGGCCCTATCTCAAGTCTCAACTTCTTAAGCTCCACTCCTCCACACCAAAGAGAAGTTGTAACAGCGTGAGCCGCATGTGGGGTACTCGCGACTGTTGTCATTCGACGAGATAGCTTTCGAGGAGATGAAACCAACGCCACGCCACGTGGGATCTCACAGGATCAGCGCACGAGGAGCCTAGGAGGATATCCCCGGGGCGAGACGATTGCGCGACCTCATTGGTGGAATTAGTCAAAGATCAGTCTGCTACTCATACTCTCTAATAATCTGATAATAATAAAGGAAGAGTGAGTTTCCCTTTGCCCTTGTATTAGGTAGTCTCATGTCTGTTTATTACTAGAGGTCTGCACGAAAAGTCCTGGACAGCGCTACCAACAGCCCTAATCCTATTTTGGAAAAGCGACCCTGTTGTGGAGTGGCCTAACCATACTTCCGGAGAGGGCATGTACTGCGCTTTAGGGACCAATTTGGGGGTTGATGTAGGGGCCCTTAGCCCTGGGCTGGGGCCAAGGCCAGGTGCAGTATCGAAGCATTCGGATCCGAGAGCTTGGCTTCTTGGCGCCTAAACCATGGCGGTCAGGACCAAGACTGGTACTAGTACAAGTAGTGGTGCAGACCTATTGCCCTATTATGTATCCACTTTGGTGGGAAGTTGTGCATGGATGCGCATCGGTAAAGCTGATGCTTGATGCAATATAACCATAACCACAACTTTCCGAATGGATGCATGCATTTTGACTAGTCGGGAAACGCTTCCGGAGCGTCATTGGTCCCAGTTGACAACTTGACGTCCTCTCTGCATACTTAGGAAAAATGCAAAGACTTGTATGTACGGGGCTGCCGCATGCCATTATTCGCCGCTTCTTATTTCCTCTTCTTCTCACTCTTCACTTTTCACTTTCGACTTGACACTATCCCCATCTGCTGACATGTGCTGCCATACTATTCCGACGGCATCAAATCCGTATCGCTGAGCCTGATGGCTTGATGCGGTGCGGTGAGCCAAAGTTACCCAATAATTGAGATCCTTCCTTGGGGAGAAAGCAATACTGGCGATGAAGCCGCTCCATGATTTATTGCTCTTTTCAATTTTCCTGGGCAGAGAGAGACTGGCTACTGAGACAGCTCTTCCTCAGCCCGTCCCGGCGTGTCTGAAATCGCATCAGAAGTCTGTTATTTTCTGCTGTATGAGATCCCTCTCAACAAGCCTACTTGCTTTCCCATCCCATCAACTGTTCCAGCAGCAATTCCTTGTCATTCCTGTCTTGCCTGCCCGAGTTCGGAATCTTTCAACATCGGGAGAAGGCGCAAAAGAATCACAGACGGGACCCAACGCCCTGCTCGAATATGCCCATTTTGTCCATCTCCGCCTGGAAAGACATGACACAATTACGTACCCTGCTTCCAGAGCAGTCTCATATCCCATGTCAGATAAATTCCACCCCTCTCCTACTCCTCTCAACGACGAATCACACACGTAGGTCGAAACATGAAATGAAACGAAACTTCCGTTGCACCTGGAGAACGCCCGTGTCTACCACCAATGATACCAACACTTGCATCCAATTTCCACTCACAGCCTCGGGAATCATCCAACGGCGACGATTGCGTTTACATTTTTTCATCCGTTCGTCCAACATTCCAAGGAGCTCTCTCTTGGTGATGTCTTTGGCAGCGTAATCATATAGTATGACACTCTCATATCGTTGCACGTACTGAGAACGACCTTGGCTCAAAGCCATCAGAGAACACATCCACACCTATCGATACCAAAATCCTGAACGTGTTGTACATACAATCGTCAATTCCCGACAGACAGACAGACAGACATCTTGACATCCAGATACTCACCCTTCCAAAACCCCATTCTTATTCTCAAGTACAAAAAATGTCTTTGATCTTCCTCGCATCCCATCTAGTGTCTCACAAGTCACAACTACTCGATACACTGAACAAAGAACCCCAGATGCTGGACCAACAGCCCAAGTATGCCTTCCCCCTTCCCTTCCCTTCCCCCAGCCTAAACTCCGCAACACCAACGGACCCTCCACAAAAACAACCCAATGCCACTCCTCCCTTGCTCGCTCATTACCATTCACCCCATCCATGCTATGTACATCCCCCATCATGGTACAACCCCTCCATGCATCCTACATCATGCCCCATCATGCTACACCAAGCCCAAGCCCAAGACCCCCCCTCAATCAGATAAGCAAGACCGCAAGACCGTTAAACCGCAAGACCGCGAGCGAGCGAGAACGTGCTGTTTCAAAGACTCAGATAAAAAAAAGAAGGAAAGAAAAAAAGAAAGAAAGAAAGAAAGAAAGAAAGAAAGCACCCTCAATCAAAAATAGAAATGAAAATCGGAACCAACACCAGCACCGGCACTTCCGTCTGAAATCCGTAACAGTCAATCGATCAACCTGCAATTCCCTCCACTGCCTTCCTTTTCCCTTCCCATCCCATCACTTCAATATTCATCCCATCCCTTCCTTTCCCTTCCCGTCTCTTCTTTTTCCTTCTTTGCCCTCTTTTGCTCTGCTCTTTTTTTTTTTTCCTTTCTTTTCCTTTTTCTTTTCTCTCCCTTCCCTTCCCTTCCCTTCTTTATAAACCTTTCCCTTCTCTTCTCTCCCCTTCCCATCCCATCTCATCCCTCCACCTCCCATCCGTTCCCTGCCCTTCCCTGCCCTTCCCTTCTTTTCCCTTTTCATCTCATCTCATCTCATTTCATCTCATCTCATCTCTTCTCTTCATCTCACCTCTTTTCTTTTCCCTTTTTTGTCTTCTCTTGCTCTCCTTTTTTACCCTTCCCTTCTTTTTCCTTCTCTTCCCATTTCATCTCATCTCATCCCATCCCATCATTTCAATACCCATCCCATCCTTTCCCCTCCCTTTCCATCCCATCCCATCCCTTCTCATCCCTTTCCATCTCATCCCTTCCCTTTTTTATCCTTCTTTTTCTTTTTTTTCCCTTCGTTTTCTTTTCTCTCTTTTCTCTTCGTCTCATCTCCCCTCATTTCCCTTCCTTTTCCTTCCCTCCCCTTCCCTTCCCCTCCCATCCCTTTCCATCCCATCCCTTCCCATCCCATCACTTCAATACCCATCCCATCCCATCCCATCAATACCCCAATCACATCCATCATCCATCATCCATCATCCATCATCCATCATCCATCATCCATCATCCATCATCTAGATAGATCCACACATAGCGAGAGGCCAAGCCTCAGTATTAAAGAAAATAGAAACCAAGGCCAAGCCTCAGTATGAGGAAAATAGAAACCAAGGCCAAGCCTCAGTATTAGGAAAATAGAAACCAAGACCAAGCCTCAGTATTAGGAAAATAGAAACCAAGGCCAAGACGCAGCGTTGGGAAGATAGAGACTAAGGCCAAGACGCAGCGTTGGGAACGTGGCCTCAGCCCGAGAGAGAGAGAGAGAGAGAGAGGGTTTCATTTGGTGGGTTTCAGGGCATGAATGTAAAGAAGAAGGGGAGTGGACGGGGACTGGGAAGGATAGAATAGAAAAGCAGCAGTTGCTGACTGACTGGTACCTTAAGAGTCCGGTGATGGCCCAATTGAATCGGTCTGCCGTTTGGTAAAAGGGGGGAGACGGTTACCGCTGGATGTTGAGGTTAGGCTGTGTGACCCAGCGTTGGAAGTTACCGGGTGATGTCCAAGTGAGCTGACTTCATGGTCAAGATTCTTTTCAGAACGGAAGAACGGGGAAGACTGTAGGGAGAGGAGGCATAGGAGTTGGCGTCCCAAAGATTGAAAGGTAGAGATTCTATTCGCTATTTACAGTGGACAACAGATGGACAGAGCTTGCATGAATAGAAGGTATCTATCATGGTTTATGTTGAGGAAGCTATCTACCCCTCTAGCTAGCATTCTGTAATCGATATGAGTGATGGTGCTTGAAGCCAAGTACATCTCTGCAATAATTGCAGCAATCGCTCATTCCAGGAATATTGAGGTACCCACCCCGTCCTTTCTTACCATCCTTTTTCTTTTATCATTTCTCGCATTTTTGGCAACAACGGACATGAAGACGCCGACCCCTGATATCTTGCCAGCAAAGAATCGAATCCGGATGCAGGCTAGCGCTATCCAGGTGCATGAAAGAAGTCTCCGAGAACAAGCTGCCAGTACTGTGGGTACCAGGCAGAAGATCCTCGGCGACACTGAAGTGAAATTACAATCTTGTAGTGTAGAGACAGTCGGAAAAGTCGTAATGCAGCAAGCCGACCCGATTTGAAGTTGGGTGCTGATAAATAAGTCGTAAAGGGCGTGCAAGAGTAACAGTATGACCGTGTGACTGCATGACGCATCCAGGTGTTCCTCCCGTTGCTCGGCTGCTCAGGGATCTACCCTCGGTGAAGGCACAGCCAACGCATCCCCGTGGCACCGGAGTTGGAGTATGTGATTCAAAAGATAGCACTCTTGCGCTTTTCAGCGTTGGTCAGCACCAAGAGGGGAGCCCTGCGTCTTTCGCTCATGTTCTCTTTTTCTTCCATCTTGACCTCCACGAGTTTCCCCCCAATCGTCATACCATCCTCACTGCTGAGACTGGCGGTGGTGAATGGCGTACCGGTTGAGTTTCTGTCTCGCGAGCGTGCCTTCAATTCCTTCCGCTCGGATCCAATAGGACTGGGTCTGCCCGACAAGCTGCCGCTTCCGCTGGCGACACTATCGCTGTCATTGTCCGAGGACGAGATGGAGAATGTGATGTCACACTCGCTTGAAGGCGTTCCAACACTGTCGATCGAGTTGCTACCACGGGAAAGAGCGCGGCGGTCCAAGCCAGCACGCACAAGATTGTGCACTGCACGGCGGCGTTGACGAGTGACAAAATTCTTACTGCCCTCATGCTTGGAAGTTGGCTTGTCAACAAGCTCCTCCAGAGACGGTGGACCCCGAGGCTGACGCATGGGGTGATCACCCGCGCGGTTTTGTCCAGGTCCAAAACTGCCAGTCATGGGGGTCTGAGGGAATCCTGCTGACTTTGGTACGGCACTCTTCGGTCCATCCTGTGCGTTCATCACCTTGCCAGTGACAGAGGACAACCCCTTGGCATGACCTCGCCGGAAGGCATTCGCGGATGGCGGTGGAAGAGGATTTACATCAATCGGTGGAGAAAAGGTTGCCTTTGGCGGAGACATCTTTGGTGGTGAGGCGCTCAGGGTACGAGCCGGAAGAATATTCTCAGGTGGAGGAGTCACTTGAGCACGGAAAGTAGGCGTTGTAGGGGGTGGAGAATGGCTCAACTCAGTGTTGGGAACTTGAGACCGAGGTGCAGTCTGGTTTGGAGCACTATGATCCATTACGTATCCCTGCTGACCAGTCATGGGATTGTAGACAGTGTATAGTCCCGGCGTGCCTGGCACAGGCGAGACAACAGGCTGAAGCCCATTTTGGAGCTGTTGATTGTAGAAACCATTGTTGGGAGCCATTGATGACTGGTAATACTGCTGTTGTTGGCCCATTCCACTATTGAGGGTCATACCCTGCATCTGTTGCTGTGCAGCAGTGAGATCGAGAATCTGCTGCTGTAGACGCTGCGACTGTTGAGCTAGGTGTTGATTGGTGGCCACCAACACAGCGTAATACTCCGGGTCTAGGTTCTGATCCTCTTGTGTACCTCCAAACTGAATGGTGGGCGGAGCGAGAATCTGTGGAAGAGCAAACATCTGGCCGTTCCCATTCGTTGCATAGCGTTGACTGTTTGGAAAGCTACCCCCAACGGCGGTTTGAGGTATGCCACGTCCGTACTGGCCATTCTCGGGGCTGCCGTGTCGACCGAATGGTTGCTGGACCTGAGTAGGGGGAGCCGAGGTTGGGAATGTGGGTGACTTGGGGGCAGTCCTCAACCCAGCCAACAAGTGTGAGCGGCTTGTCCTAGGCCCAGAGTTGACATTCTGCTGCTGTTCTGTGATGGTGGTGATGCTGGATGGCGGAGCCATGCTGAGACGCTTTGTATGTGATCCTCCTCTTCTAGAAGAAAAGCCAGAGCCAGGAACACCAAGGCCGGTATTGAAGGAGTTGTGGGGTTGATAAGTCATTTGAGCGAGGCCGCCAGCGTCGAGACTCATGTTGACTGTTGCTTGTAAGGGCTCGGTTGTGTCTGAAATTATTATTGACTGAAAAGGAATTCGGTGTGGGACGAGTTCGGTTGGAGCAATTCCACACAAGAGTGAGAGTCGTATCTCGATGATGTGAGCGGTGGAGAGATCCGGCTCAGAGGAAGTGGAACGTTGGACTTGTAGTGATGATGCAAGAGGTAAGAGTCAGGGCAAACTTGGAGATGATTATGTCGAGGATGACAGTTGAAGCGAAGACAGTGACCTGTGAGAGGCAAAGATGCTGACTTTTCTGCTCCAAGAATGCAAGAGTTAGCGAGTTGAGAAGATTGTGTGGGGAGGATGAAAGTTCACCTTTAAGCTTGCCGATCTTGCCGAAAGTGAATCCAGACAATGGAAGGAGGGACCGGGGGAAAAGGGATGTGAATGAGAAAGAGGCCGGAATGATTGGAAGCCTGTAGTGAAGGAGTGATGGTGAATGGGAGAGATGTGTTGGAAGGCGCGGTAGGCGTTGGTGGGTAGGGGTAGCTTGTCTTGTGTTATGCCCAGCAAACTACAAGAAGTAGCGACGTCAAAGGGTATGGATGGAAGTGGTATGGAGGATGGAGCTGGTCGAAAGTATGGAGCGGATGGTGTTGTCTCTTCTTGGATGGTTATGGATCTGTGTGTGACGTTTTTGGCGCGTATGAGGGCGGGGCCTGCAGTGAAAAGCGACGGGAATGGCGACAAGGAAAGACAGTAGAGCGGCAGAAGGGGTATTAATTAAAGGGTGATATGAATGATAGACGATTGTATTAGATGGGAGGGGGAAATATAATGAACAAGACTGCAAAGCGAGTTGATTGAGAGAAGGAAGATTAGAAATGGAAGAAAGCTGTGCGACCAAATAGGGTGATGATGTATCAAAAGAGAGGTAGAGAAAAAAAGAGAGAGAGAGAGAGAGAGAGAGAGAGAGGACTTTTTTAGTGAAGGAGTGGGATGATGTTGCAGCAGAAGTGAGGTACATAGGTATGTAGGTAGGTAATGCAAGCGAAGAGGAGAAAAAAGACGGACAAAATGGGCGAGAGCAAGGTACGAGGGGGGAAGGACGCTAGGCGCCGGCTGGAAAGAACTTGACCCTGTATCCCGCTGATGATTGGCCTGTAGCTATTTACGCTTGACTATTTTGATGTCTAAAGCCCAGCGCTAATGAGCGCTAAGTCGCACTACGAATCGAAGCTCTGGGGGCAAATATGAAGGGGGTGCCAAACAAGGACTTTGGCTTGTTGGCAAATCCCAGTCTCCCGAGTCCAATTCGTCTTTTGGAATTCCTGACTTTTAGACTCTGTATTTTAGCCAACTTGAACGGCATTGCGTGCATCTTCTCTTTCCTCCAAATGCCAACTCTCAACTCTCATTCGATACTTGCCCTCACACCTTTCCCCTCGAGTTCCTCACCGCTTTTCTCTCCCACATGCAGTCAGGACCAGTCAAAAGTCCGTCATCGCTGCACGTAAATACCTACCCCTCACTACTGACTGACCGTCCAAAAACATGGCTGCCTACCTAGATATTGGTTTCGCTTATGCCACATGCTTCATGCCTCATGCCTATCAAATCGCCTGTTCGAAAGCAAACAAACTCCCGGGCGCTTAGGGTCACGGATATGCAGGTCCTTGCAAAAAGTGCGCTGTGATAGTTCCATCCCGTATTCCTCGCTCAAAGCGGGGCCCATTAACCGTAAGAGGAAGCCCCCACCTGGAAAAGTCGTGCACGCGTGAGTCGTGGCACCTCGAAGCCAGTCACAGTCATATGCTCTGTTGATGACTTGTTGGCGTTGCCATAACCTTTTCTCATCTTCTTGTCTTTCTAAAATCAACCAGTGTTTGGAGATAGCGAGATGCAAAGTTGGGAATCAAAAGAGTGCCAAAGAATCCCATGTTGGAGTGGGCGCAGGCTGCAACATCCTGGCATGCTTGAATTAGCCACGTCGTCTATCTGTCCCGCAGTCGCAGGATATCCGAATACCGATTCATGGCGCGTCGAATGCCTCGAATGGCCCAAATGGGCAAGCAATCCATGTTCGACAGCATCAACGTGTCAAAATTAGGTCTGAAACATCGGCACTAGGCATCTTTAGTGCCTAGGGCCGTTCGGTGGGGACAGGCGGATCTTCCTGCGGCAAACATGTTTTACACTTTCACTTTGACTCTTGGAACCTCGTGTTTCATCCCTGCATCATTCGTATCGTTGCATCCTGGAGCACTAGGCAATGTCACATCTTGCAAGACGACTTTGTTTGACGCTCTACCATTCATGTCTTCTCCGCGGATCCGAAGCTGCTGAAGCCAGATCGATCCGCAGAGGGACTGAGCCCGTTGGCTGTCCTTGGAATTCATCTGCGCTTTGTCCCGTGGACACGTCCAGGACGGTGGACTACCTATATCTGACTGATTTCAACATCAGCTCGGACATTGAGCTTCGGAGTGAGATGGCGATTTGAATATCTACATCATCTGAACGGCATAAGGGTAGCCTTGAAACAAGAATGGATCTGAACGCGTGATGCACGCATCTTATATGCAAGTGATCCATCTACTGGTCTTCTCTTCCCTTTCTCCGATCAGACAAGAATGCCCTGACGGGCAACCCTCACTGTTGAAGCCACCTTCAAATCAAATTTCTCATCTCAATTCTCGATAAAATGTGCGTCTGCTTTTGCCTCTTTCGTGCCATCTTCATCATCGAGAGCCTTCAATCTCACCTCTTCTTTGTGGTACAATCCATCGATTTCCTTCTCATATAGCTCGTACACCATCTCCCGCTTTGGATATCCTTTCGCCTCCCTCGGCATCCGCCCCGTTATTGCCACCAACCTTTTCTGGATCCTTTGCTCCACAGGACATGTCTCATTCGCGCTCTACACGCTTGGCCAGATGGCGTCCAGCAGCCTGTGCTCTTGCTCCTCGCAGGTTACCGCTGCCTCGGGCTCCACAAGCAACGCCAGGCCGGCTCCGCCTCGATCGGTCATCAGCGCTGCAGCGACGAGTGGATGCGACTCGATCATGCCTTCCATGCTTTGCGGCAGGAAGGTGTCGCCCGATGAAGAGACGATGAGGTCTTCGGTCCGCCCACGGTAGAACCATACGTTGCCTTTTTTTAGGTGCTTCGAGAAGAGATCCTGGACTCTCCATTCCGGCAAGTCAGGGTAGACTTTGAAGATCCCCTGAAACGCATCGCCATTCTCCCCCCGGACTACTACTATCTCATACAAATCCTGACACACAGGCCGCGTCTCGTACGGGAGCAAGGAGTTGAAATGTGCGTGTTCCCAGTCTTCTGGATCCGTGAGCTCACTGGGAAAGCCTCCACGCTCCGTCGTGCCGTAGAAGGCCGTTAGTCTCGTCTTCGCAGCCAGAGTATTACCGATGTGGGCGAGGCAGGGCGCGCCGATGTAGGCTAAGTACTGCAACCGACTAACTTTTTCGAGCCAGCTCGGGTTCTGGGCAATTTCTCGGAAATGCTTGGTAGGCATGATAGTGGCTTGCACTCCTCCGTGCAGGTGTATCTTGTCCAGAATCTCAGACGTCATCACCACCCATGGTGGTGGGAGTGCGATGGTATAATCACGCGATAATATGTCCAAGTAGATTATACGGTCCCGCCGCGATGGACAGAGCCGTTGCCACCAAGGCTCGTAGGCCACGGAGGTGGGCGTGTACTATTTCATTCCCATCACTGTCCGAGGCGATCTTGCAGAACGAGGAGTAATGGCTCACGAAAGATCCGTGCGTGAGGAGGATGGCTTTGGGTGAGCCAGTGGTACCTGAGGAGTGTACGATGTTGAAGGGGTCGTTGTGGACTTCGGTGAGGGTTTTCAAGAACGGCATTGGTGGGACGGTTTGCCGGTCGAAGTCGATAGGAAGGAAGAGACTGAAGGAACGGCTAATACGGTCAAAGGCTGGGCTGAGAGGATGGCGTAGACGACTGGGAGCATGGGCTCAGCGAATAAGAGGAATTTGCAGTCGGTGTGTCGAAGGAGAGAGAGGCAGTGCTCGGCTGGAGTTTCGGGGTGGAAGGTTTGGAGCTTTGGAACGAGTTCTCGTCAGTATACCTCTTTTCATCATCACGCTCTTATTCCCTCAAAACGCCAAGCCTCCCTCGGTGATGGAAAATTACAGACCGTGTAACCCCCCTTCACAGCCCCCAACACCAGCGCCGAATACCGCACATCCTGCGGTCCCACATACGCCAAAGTCCTCGTTTCAGAACTACCATTCTTACTCTCACAGCGTCCTAGCAGAGAGACGATCCACCACGCACATCTGTCGATTGCTCTTGCAAAATCGCCGTACGTGAAGACCTTGTATCCTTCTGAGAAATCATCGTTGTTAATGGGTAATGATACGAAAGATCGATCCGGCCTTCGAGCTGCGATCTCGTCGAAGACGGTTGGGAAGGGGAGGGTGACACGGGCATGGTGGAAATCTTCGACTGAGGTCCAGTCTTCCAGTGGAATCTTTTGGAAGAGACAAAGTCAAGCAAAGTAAAGTACCTGGGTCTACGCAAGCAAAACAGGACAATGATAAAGCGGAAAGATGAAGAAAGTGACTTGGTCAGAAGGGAAACACTGATTGAAACAAAATCAAGCCAAACACCAAAACGACAACTGCGCCTCCTTGTCGAATGATCCTCTACGAAGCATCAAATTGCCTAATCAATGGACATTTTTCGAATCCCATATCTCAGCGCTCGGGACAATGCTGCAGCCTGAGCACTGATTCTGATCAAATTGCCTGGACGACTCCTCCACATGCAGATCTCAGGCTCCGCTCTTCCGCGATGGTGCATGCTAACAGCTCCAACCCTACAGGAGACGTACATCATGTCGTCGAAAAATGAACCCGATGATGCAAGGTTGATACTCGTGCGGCCGACAAGTCCATCTTCTTGGTAGTTTAGCCGCAAGGGGCTAGAGCCTCCAATAGATCTGGTTTAGTGTCAGGATGTGGAGGAATGAGATGGTTCAATTGGTGGATACTCCCGTAGACTACCGAACTGCCAAGAAGATAGACTTATTCGGCTGCACGAGTAGCGCGTGCATCTCGCTAGTACTGTGAATGGCCAGCGACGAGATCCACCGGTACGTGAACCCTCTGCTGTCTTTAGTTGTACGTGTGGCGGTACGTACTGTCGGTTCCAGTCTTCAGCTGCATTGAGAGCAACTATGATCAACAGACAGTCAGAGGAGCCATCATTTCAGGGAGCGTGCGTTTGTACTCGTGCATTCCAGAAGTGAGCTACTTGATGAGCGAGGACCCCAATAGACCAAGCGACATCAGGTTAAGTGGAAAAGATAATTGATGTCCTCGCTCTATCAAGTAGCTCACTTCTGCACGAGTATGAGCGATTTCTTCGATTGAGGTATTCATTTCCATCACGAACGGACGAGTTTCGGACAACGAGACGCGTCAGATCGAGAGTTAACACGTCGTTACTCGAATGAACCGATAATAACTACATCGATGGCGAGTCTCACCTTTTTCATAGTCGTCAAATATCTCCTTATCTCGTCGGTCGATTACCCTTACAGAATCATAAATACCCGACCCTCGGTCAGAGTTGTGCGTATGCGATTCTCTACAGGAGCCGGATTAGATACAAAGAATTGTGATGCTAGAAGACTCCCCTACAGCGAAATCGACGATAATAAATACAAGGCCGTATTCCTTCTACTCAGTTCAGAAAACGCCAAAGCGAGTTGCAGAGTCTGACAATATTCGGTTGCAACAAAGGGGAGCCTCATTTCCATGTATTCAATCACATTTGTACTTGATCGGGCATGATCGAAAGGTCGAATGCGGTAACAACAGTTCCACCCTAGTCTATGGCTAGGGGGGCTGCCCCTCCGCTTATGAATAAAACACACACACTAGTACTGTGACCCTTTACAACCCATGCATGCAGCGTCAAGCGGCCAATTAAATCACTGGGTTAGAACCAATGTCATCGCCTCCTCCCTCCTTGACCACTCCAGAAAAAAGAAAACAGGCGGGGCCAGCAGAAACAACAAAAAATTCCAAAAAAATTCTCCGTAACGCTAGCTAACACCACATTCTCCTGACCTGAACCAAGCAGCCCATTGGCTCTCAGAGCTCCTCCTACACATCTCAGCTCGTCAATCTATCGAAAAACTATTGGTGCGGAGCAGACACCAATTTCATGCACTCAGTGAAAAAAAATTGCCATCGTCGCCTATCAAAGGGAATTAGAGTCTCTCCTTCAACTGTGCTGCTAGTCAGGCGTCTCCGTGGACCTCCCTTTTGGTTTGGCAAAACAGTCTCGCAGGCACTTTTTTTTATATTATTGCTCTTCACGCTGCTCTTTAGGACTTCAAGGGAGCTACCTCGGCGTCTTCAAACATCATCAACATGGCAGCCGCCTCGTCAGACCAGGCTCTTCAAGGCCTTTGACGCAGAGAGCAGCAGCAGCAGCAGCGACAGCAGAGCAACTGGCGCAGCCAATGTGGCATCGATCCTCTACTGATGACACGGTTTAACGAGAGCAATTACTCTGCACAGGCATCTTTGACGAAGATGAGAAGGAAGACTTACGTCCATGACATTGTGTCCGAAGCTCAATGAAAACCCAATCCGCTAGAGCAATAAGAGAGAGAGAGAGAGAGAGAGAGAGAGAGAGAGAGAGAGAGATGGCTAGAACGAACGAACGCCAGAATGCCCAAACCGCCAAACCACCAAACCACCTCCGCCCCCCTTCAATCATCAGAAACCCAAAATGACCGACCCAAGTCCTTCTCTGGCTCCGCCCCACGGAGCAGAATCCGAATACATGTGAGTAACCGCAAATCCATCTCTCTCTCTCCACACACACACATACACACACACACACACACAGACTCATCCACCAGACCCGCTTCCCTCACAGACACCCTTTGCCCGCCCATTCCTTCCATCCATCCACCCATCCAACCTACATATCCCGCCCAAACAGCACCCATCCATCCACATCCACCCACCGCATCCTCCGTCCCCACTCCCCCCCCCCCCCCCCCCCAC